>AJFK01000889.1:0-47852 GCA_000467715.1 Hysterium pulicare CBS 123377
AGACGTAGGGATGTAGGGACGTACCATCTAAGAATACAACTAAGTTACTTCCAACACTTGATACTAAAGCAAAGCTGAAGGAGTAAAAAACTGGAGTGTTATTTATTGCAGTTAGTACACATTATAGTTGAACTGTTTCCCAAACTACAAAAGTAGAACAACACATGGCAATTGGAATAGAAGCGGTGACTAGATACCCGAGAAAATCTAGATACGGATTTGAACGAATATTAAATTCTTAATCTTACCCCTATCACACATCTCCTCAGCAACCGAACTCTCACACAATCTAGGATAACTTTCATTCAATCTAGTAAAAGAGAAAAGAAAGAACCCCAATACAACAAAACGCCCAATAACCAAGAACAGGAAAACATTGCTACACGCCTCGCTATGCCAAAACAAATGCAAGCTGCTCATGCTTTCTTGATGCATTCAGAATTCTCATATCAAAGACATATCTTCATCATCCATGCCGTACCATGCCATGCCAACATCCAGCTCTCCTTTTGGTATGCCAAAAGCGCTTGAAATCAATCTTGATGCTTGTGTCGAAAGCTTTTCGTTACTCGTCCGTATCCGTGGGTATCATTCTTTCATGCCATTTCTTGAAGTCATTCTCTCATGAATCAGCCATGCAAGACAGATCAAGCCATCATCAGTCTCATTTTTAGCTCTCGATCATTTTGACGTGTGATCTTTTGTCCTCTTCAGAATCGTAGTCGGAATAATCGTCATCGTCATTTCTACTACGATGACTACGTCTTTCGCGATCTCGATGGTCTCTATGATCGCGATCACCATGGTCGTCATCTGGAAAACCTCGAATTAGCCAAACAATCATTGAACTAGGAAGCGAAGAAATCTAACCCCTCGATTCCCGAATCTGCGTCGTCCTATCCGCCAACTTTTGAATCTCCTGCTTCGTCAAGACCCTAAGCACGATGACGCAGTCCATGCGTTCCTCAAACCTCTCCTTCGCTTCTACGAGAGCTTCGGGATTTACCAGCCTCCTATCGATCTTTGTCCAGCGAGCATCTGTAGGGATGTCTTTGCCCTTCATTTGACTCTTGTGCGGCGCGACGCCTTCACGGATTGGATCAGGCTCTTCGGGAAATTTCTCGGTCGGCTTGCGAAGAATCGATTTGGGTTGGGGCGCGTCATCTTTGGGTGGAGCGACGATTTGAACGTTGCGGTTATCTGAACGCTCCCCGGCAGATAAAGCGAGGGAGTCGGGCTCCGAGGTTAGAGCAGTGTCAAGAATGCTGCGAGACCGATCGTCATAACGTTGGTGAGGAGGTTCAGCATAGTTTGAGGCAGGTGGGCCACGAGGAGGACCATTCTCTCGCGGCGGGGCGTCATCACGATCTCGCTCTCGATCCCTACGACGTCGAGGTTCTTTTTCTCGGTCTGAACCACTGGAATCTCGTTCACGAGCGCCTCTTCCGCTTCGCTCTTGTTCTTGTTGGATACGTCGGCGATATTCCTCGTCGGGGTCGAGTGCGGGGCCAGAATCTTTCTTACGATCATCACGATCCCTAGCAGCTTCTCTATCTCTGTCGACATAGTGCCGAGGACGCTCTTCATTGCTGTCATCGGAGGAATGTCTTCGACGACGAGGTCTTCGATCCTTATCGTCGTCATCCTCATATCTTCGTTCCCGAGGTCTACGTTCATCTTGGGTAGGAGCATAGGCAGCCGCTGCGGGAGCTGCAGAAGTGGGCGGCATTTGAGCTCGGTCATCTGGGACCCTTTCCCGGCGGTCTCGATCATGGTCGCGCTCTTTGCGTCGTTCACGTTCTCTGTCTCGGTCAGAATCACGATCACGATGCTTTCGATCCAAAGCTTCAGCTGCTCCAAATGTGGCTGCTGCTCCAAGGGCAGCTGGGACGACCGAGGGAACGTGGTGACCACGATCGTCCCCATCCCTGTCCCTTCGATCACGCTCGTGTTCACGTTCCTTACGCCTCTCTCTCTCCCGGTCTGGCTCACGATCTCTGGGATCACCACATGGAACACCTTCACGGTCGCGAGGAACCCTGGGATCGGAAACTCTAGGGTCCGGTACTCGAGGGTCCGGTACTCGAGGGTCTGTTATTCGAGGGTCTGACACTCTAGGATCGGCCGCTCGAAGATCTGATACTCGAGGGTCCGGTATGCGAGGGTCGGTGGCACGCGGCTCTGCAAATGATATCCGAGGGTCGACGACTCGAGGATCCGAAGTTCGTGGGTCTGGAACTCGAGGGTCTGTTACTCGAATGTCCAAAACTCGCGGGTCTTGCAATCGACGAGGCTCATCCTCAGGATAGTACGGCGCTGGAGGATAATCGGTCGGTCCAGTCCGTGGTGCTTCGCGAGCGTCCCAGATAGGCTGGCGATCAAGGCTCTCCTCGCGTGAAAGTCGCGGGTCTCCGCCTGGTCGGATGCCAAATCCGCGAGTTGCCACATCAGGATCCTCATATCGAGCAGTCTTTGACTGGCGTCTTGGGTCTACCTCGCGCTCGCGTTCACGCGGTTCATATTCTTCGGGATAGGTCTCTCGTCGATGCGGATGATGATGGTCCTGATGTATGGTCGGTGCCGCATGACGGGTTGATGACGATCTCGAAGGAGCCGTGTAAGGATCGGGATCTCGGTATTTAGCACCCTCACCAGATATGTCCCGGGATGAAGGTCTAACAGGCTCACGGATACTCCCGGATCTAGGTATGTTGTTGAGTTTGTCAAAGCCACGCGTTGTTGGAGGTGGGCCTAGTTCTCGGGCAGAGGATCTAGGACCACTTCGGTCCACAATCAAGCTTGATGGTCGCTGCCCTCGTTCAAGACTACCTGCTCGCGGTCGACGCCAAGCTGGTTCTGTGTCACGATACATGCCGGCAGGATCGGTGTAAGAATAGTCGGTATCATTCAATTCAGTGTTCCGAACAGGAGGCTTGCTCCGATGGTAGCTTCGGCCACCGCTCGTCGTGACCCTATGATCGCCGGTATCTCTCCTGCGCGGCTCGACAACATCCCGCTCGGCGATGAGCTTTGCAGATTTATTATCGTCCACACTATAAATCCTCTTGTGAGCACTTCGCGGCTGCCCAGAATTAGAATGGGTGATGTATGTCTCTCCACGATTGTCGAGTGAGCGTGCAAGAGGGCTTAATGGTCTGTCGTGAGCTGACTGAATGACGGTGGTTCCATGAGTACGAATAGGCATGCTCGTTGGGGCCAAGGCATTCCCCGTCGCTCGGGGCAAGCGCTCTTCTGACTCCGTGAGTGTGTTCCGCCTGGGTCGTCCTGAGTAGGAATCGTACTTGGCATTTGACGATCGTGAGGAGGAAGAATTGCTCGGTGCGTAATTGTACGTGGGGTGGGATGATGATGGCATGACAATCCTCTCACCACTCGTCCTCGGTGACACAGGTGCTCCTCTTGCGGCATAGTATGGATCATTATAAGGGTCTGAAAAAGTACCAGTGGAAGACCTCCCAGGGGCTACCATTCGGCGTGGAGAGGCCGGACGGTAGTATCGAGAAGAGTCCATACTGGAAGGCTGTGGCGAGGTTCGCGGGGCGGTGGTAGCGACCGAGTGACGCCTTTCCACCGAAGGGTTGTAGGCGTATGAGTAAGTCAGTAGAGTCGAATTACTCGAGCTACTCGAGGGAAGCACTACACTGCTCATGGTTGAGCGGTTAGTCGGTGAAGTCATCCTCAGGAACGGAAATGGAGAACAAACGAAAAATTCTCAGTTGGCAGCTCTGGTGATGAACTGTGCCTGAATCCCACGTACATATTGGCCGCCTGTGACAAGCAGCGACGAGGTGAGTTGGCAACGGAGTAACGGCTTTCCGCTTGTTCTCCGGGAATCCCTTGCGTTGTGGTGTTGTGGTGTCGGAGTCGAGTCTATCGAGGCAGCGGGCTAGCCTGATGGAAGCCTCTATCGCAGCCCAAGGGGTTCTCAACCGAAGCGGAGGGCGAGCGAATGCAGGGTAAGCGGGTGTATCGTCAAAAACCTGGCGATGTTTGCATCTAAAAACAGGGATATTCCACAATATCTCCCCGTCGCAGGACGATCACACTACTGGTGAGGCAGCAAATGGCAAAGAAGCGGTTGCGGATGAAGACAAGGCTCGGGCAGAGAACGGGGAAGGTAGTGGGAAAAAAGGAGGGTTTGCCGGTCCAAAGAGGAAGAAAAGGGAGGGTCTCGTGTGTGCGCTCTCTCACGACAGTACGACTGCACTGAATGCGTGGACAGTGAAAGGATCGACAGCGATGATGACATAGCGTTGCCAAGCCGAAGAAGGCCCAATGCATGCCCCACCAACCAAGACCCTGAAGTTACCGAGTGCTACAAGTGCGCAGGTATTCCGTTGGCACAATGTCACCGTGAATGTAGTCATTTGCTGCTGGACTTTCGCTATTGCTATCTTTAAAATAAGACATACTCACTACGCTGCTTGCTGTAGAATACTAGCTTCAAAGGGCTATAGCTTTGGATCTCATTAGTAATCATTTGTAGATAGGTCGAGCATAGTCTTCATCAACGTGCATGTCCACATGATAATTTGGACTCGGTACCTAGGTATACATTCAGCTCGTAACAAATTTATCTCCAGCTCCTCCAGCAGTATGATACAGACTAGTAAGGACCTATATTTTTCCGATTGGGCTTGGAATAGGTAGAATTCGAAGCCCTGGGCCCAGCATGTCTAGGAGAACGTCTTCCCTGACTGGCTCCAATTGGGCTTCAACCCAGAAAGGCATGTCCAACACCTACTGCTGATCGAGAACGAAACACCGGCACTTGGGAGACCATGACACCAAGTACGCCCTGCTTACCGCACAATGTTTCTCCGTCTTGCCTCACTCCAGGCATACCCTGCTTTCCATCGACACTAAGCCGGTGAAACCCAACCTTAGACCAAAACGTCGCCCAGAGATCCGGTTAGCAGCACCCAAATTTATGCAGCGATTTGGAAATGGTGAGATCTACAGATCCGGAACACGTTGCACTGCAAATCACACCTAGTGAACCACCACGAGGAAGGGTCGTGGACCTGAAAACTAGACCAGCCCCGCATATCTAATCAACGCCTGGCTGCCGGAGTCGTTTAGACGCGGCCTAAGGCTCCGGAGAACCATCTGGAGAGAAATTCAGAAAGCCTCAATCCAAGGATCGACGGCGAAGGGTAAAGGAAGAATATCGTCAATTCGGCTTCGTATCCAATGCAAGCACGCCCGCCTCATTAACCTATTCATGCATCCTCAATGTGCTGAATCCCCGTGACCGCTCCTTTGTGAGTGGTTTGTTCGTCTGGATCCACCTTTGTAGCATCCGTGACGTGGTGATGCTGCAACTTCTTTGCTCGGGAATATCTAGGGATAGTATCCTGGATGCAGCCCTTGATAATGTTGCCTTCGAAAAGCAGGTGGATACTTTCCAGCGGAACGTTCTTAGTTTCAGGGACGCAAAACACTGTATAAATGCCCATCAAGATGCAGCAAACCCCGAATAACAGAAAAGTGCCATAGGTGATATTGGCGAGCATGATCGGGGTGATTTTGGCTATCACGAAATTGAACAGCCATTGAGTCATGAGAGCTGCTGCCATGATGAGAGAACGCACTGTCACACATGTCAGTACATCGACAGCGCCTGATCGACAGCCAGCTTCCTTCAGATTCATGCCAGCGCAGCCGATAGTTCGTACATTGAAATAGCTTACAGATATTTGGACTTGTCTCACTGGATAAAATGAAAGGAATGGGGCCCCAGCCTGGCCACGATCAGCTGATATGCATCAACAGGTGTTCTGGTGTAGATTCTTACCGAATGAATAAAAGACAACGAAGAGGTAGACGCATACGATCGCGAAGGTGCTCGTTCCCGTCAGAGGGGCTCCTGCTTTAGTCGGGTTCACGGCGCTATTAACGCCTATGTAAAGCATAGCGAATGCTTGACCGACACTTCCAATGATCAAGCTCCACTGTTAAGACCAATTAGCACGCGGGACATAGTCTTGGAAATGCCACGCAACAACTTGATGCAAGTCGTTACGATGCAAGTCGTTACGAGAATGGGTTGGCAGGGCCACGCCGGGGGTTAGTAGTTCGTTGGAGACTGGGTTGCGCATCCATCTCCCAGCGACTTTTCTTGCTGTCCACATATACCGTTTGAGCTCGGTGATATGATTTTAGAGTAATATCCTGCTCCCATCGGACGTCGAAATTGTTTCCTGCATAGGCTTCTGGTATGGACTGTGCAAGAAAAGTGAAGCTTGAGCCCACCCAATCACCACACCCGTATGGGCAAAGGCGCATGAAAATATATGAGGGGTTTCGCATATCTTACCTTTCGACCAACTTGCTCTGTGGCAAACATGAGCCCCAGTGCTGTACAAACTATCTTTACCACACCATAGATACCTGTGGCAAACAGACCTGCAGTCTGACCCGCAAGTCCAATCGACTGAAAGATCTGTGGAGCGTAGTAATTGATGCTGGCATTTGTGAGACTCGACCTAATTAGTAAAGGAAGACATGCTGACCTGTTGGTACCAGTCCACTGCTGCCAGAACATGAGAATAACAGCGAAGGACGCTCGGTAGAATATTGGCTTACTCCCACAGGCAGCTTTGAGCTGGGCCATCAGTGGTAGCCTTTCGTGGCCTTGGAAGTCAGTCACAATTTCGTTAAGCTCTTGGACAACGTCTTTGTCGTCCACCGGCTTAGACCTGACCCGAGCCAGAGCTTTAGCAGCATCTTCGAGGCGGTCTTTCTCAACCAGCCAGCGGGGAGACTCGTTTTGGAATACAATGCCGATAAGCAAGAGGATGCCAGGTAACATTTGAAGGCCAAAAGGTATCCTCCATTTCGCTGAGTTGAGGGAATCGATCTGTTTACTGATACCGTAGTTGACGAAGAATGAGAGACAGATGCCGGTAACGTTGAACAATTGCATACTAGATAGAATTAATGAGCGATAGAAAATGATCTGACTAATACAATAGCTTACCATCCAATACATCGTCCTCGAATCTCTTTATTGGCATTTTCTCCAATATACGTTGGAACCACAGCTGAGATCAAGCCTACACCAAACCCACCGATGACACGCCCAATGTATAATTGAGTCAGGCTGGTAGTATGGATGGCACAGAGGGTCTGAATAAGCGATCCGACGAGGAAGATTATATCCGCTACGATCAAAGCCTTCTTCCGACCCCTAAAGAATAGTCAATGCAATCGTTCACGTTCTATATGTGGGCCCGTGTCAAAGGAAAAGAGATATCAGAACGTCTGAAAAACATCATGGCCGCTAATCTTACTCCACCCTGTCTATTGCATATCGATCGCAAGTATCAAAGTGCTGTTTGGTGGAGCTCTTATCAAGGAAGGTGAATGAGCGTCTGGCCAAGTCGCGACGGACTGACCAGTAAAGACTTTTACGGATTTAGGATGTCTGACCCGTGCGGAACAGGAGGTTGACAGAACGATGCGTTTGACATGATATCAACGTACCATTTGTCGCTCACATAGAAGGAAGCCAACGCCCCGAAGAAGCATCCCGCCTATCAAAAGTGAGTCAAACACATCAACGAAATTCAGCTCCCAAAACTAACCTGAAGAACAGATACAATGTTTCCCTGCAAGTTACTGAAGTTCTTGCTTTTCTTGTCGAGATTGAACGAATGTTGGAAAGCATCCATAGTCAGGACTCCGCCTAGACCCCATATCAGAAAAATTGCCTTTTCCTAAACACAACATGGCATACCGATCATTCCGGTATCCCATCCGAATAAGCATCCGCCGAAGCTGGCAACAGCTGTTAGTAGATAGGCACGCCGGTATGCCTTGACATCCTGTATGACGGCCCAGATATCAATCTTCATATCGAGTTATGCTGAAGCTCCTAGCAGACGATGACGTTGAGCGTCTCGATCCGAGGAAAACAATATGGAAAAGCTTTCGTAATTCTATCAACTCGAACGGGGATATAGATCTCTCGAAAGGCCGTCAGATTGATTCCAGCGGCCGCGAAGGAGGATTAAAGCCCTTTTGTTGACTGACTCGGCAACAAGCGATAACAACCTGCAAAGGTAGATTACCAAGTGATCGGCGCTTTTTGGGGTAGTACACTACCATGCGCATACTCCCCTCACAGTGGCTCCGGGGGCTTCTCCGCACGAAAAGACGTGGTGCAGCCACCCGCCAACGCCACGCCTTGGAAAAGGTTAAGAGCCGTCCTAGCGGACTGGAAACTTCTGTCGGTAGCCGTGACAGCAGAAGATCACGAAAAGAATTTGGTTCGGGTGAAGTGTGCCCGAAATATCGTCGGGAAGGATGTCGTCGGAGCTGGAAAAGGGTTTCGGCGACTGAATCGTCAGTTGCCGACGAAAAGATTTAGCCCACGGCTACTTCATTCTCCCAGCCATCTACGGCAGATTTGAAGGCAGCAACATGAAGCTTCAGAACAAATTGATTCCTTATTTCATTGATATGTATGTCAAAACGCGCTGCTCTACGGCTCTCGTGAGCCATAGATA
Organism: Hysterium pulicare CBS 123377; assembly: GCA_000467715.1. Lineage (NCBI taxonomy): Eukaryota > Fungi > Ascomycota > Dothideomycetes > Hysteriales > Hysteriaceae > Hysterium > Hysterium pulicare. The sequence continues at coordinate 8,535 of AJFK01000889.1, forward strand.
CATGCCGCAAAAAAATTCGATTTCAGAAACTCCTTTCCGTCAGGTGCGCGAATGTGCACGTAATCATGGAGTATGCGGGTCTCATGGCTTCAGTGTGTGTCTTGCCCTGTCAACTCCAGTGCCAGGGGTCTGCATAGATCATTCAGACTCCGTGAAGGTCATCAAAGCCAGTTGCCCTCAACAAGCAAAAGCAGAGGGTGCTTAAGTATACAAAGCCTAGACACGTATCTTTTTGAAAAAGGTTTAAATTTGCAAGCAACAGATGCGCAACCTTTTCGTCTCACTTCTGTTTCTGCTCGGGAACCTGCGTTATCAATCCTCCATTCTGAACAGCTTCCTTCAAATTATCCAATACTAACAGCTCCATATCACGCTGGTATTAAGAAGTTAGCAGCAAATTCACTGAACATCAATAGACTACTTACCTGCGTCTCGAATGTAGCCGTTCCAATATGCGGCAATAAGACGACGTTCTCATTCTCCATCAACCCTGGATGAATCTCCGGTTCCTCCTCGAATACATCCAAACCAACACTCCAGACTTTTCCACTCTTCAAAGCATCTACTAGAGCAGCTTCATCAATCAGTGGTCCTCTCGCCGTGTTGATGATGATTATGTTATCTTTCATCATCTCGAACTGCGGCTTGGAGATGATATGTGTAGTGGAAGCGTTCAAGGACAAATTTAGACTCAGAACATCAGATGTCTTGAGCAGCTCCTCGAAGCTGACATACTTAGCACTATTCTCTTCGTTCTGCGGCAGCTGGTGACGGTTGTGATATTGGATCTTCATCCCGAAGGCTTTGGCACGGGTTGCGACTGCTGAGCCAATACCCCCCATACCCAGAATACCGAGGACTTTGTTCTTGGGATCGTGGCCGAGCTGGAAGTTCCCACGCCATTTACCTGAGACCTATGAGCAACGATTGTACGAGGAGCGTACTAAACTTACCTTCTCTGACAGCTTGGAAGCATGGTGTTATCCGTCGGAGTGCACCCAACATGAGAAACATGGCTACATCTGCCGTGGCATCATTGACGGCTACCGGCGTACTCGAAACAGAGATGTCCTTCTTCGTACAAGCCTTCACATCGATGTTATCGTATCCGGCACCGTTATGGCAGATAAACTTGACTGTATCCGGTAATGCGCCAAGGAGCTCCTGATCGAAGTTGCCAGTGATCTTGTTCGAGTCATTACTCCGATAGATAACGAAGACATCTTTGAAATCCCCATTTCTGCATTTTGAGATGAAGTCTTCACGTGATCCATTCGGGTATTCGTAAAGCTTTGCTACGGAGCTACAATCCTGCCATTCTTTCCGCGCATGCGTGATTCCGCCGATGAGGAGGGCTCCTTTTTGGGCCATTTTCGACAAGGAATTTCAGACTATAGACAGAGGTGAAAGCAGATGAACTTGAGATCAGCTGGAAAAGGAATATTAATGTTTGCTCCTCGAGTAGAGAAGTGCTCGCTTTATTACACAATTGCGACCTGGTGACGGCATCCTTTCCGGTCCGCTCGGCATAGAAATCGACATTGCCGAGCCGATGATTCGTTGGTGCTCTCCATTCTATATGGTAGATATTAAGGCTTGCTGCTTATGATGCATCTTTTTATTCAACCATTGCTGCCCAGCTCGAAATAGATGCATTTGACTACGTGGTTTCTACAGAAAGGCTGGCTGTCGTGGCATGCTCACAATGGAACCCATTCCTGGAATGGAATGCCAGCAAAAGACGGGGGCTTATTCTGAATTGAGGAACTTTCGATCTTTGTGGCGCTTTGAAGAAAGATTCCGGGGTAGATTTGCTGAAATGGATTTGTAAGAACCAATATTCCTTCGCAGGCAGCAACCAGGCAGCCAAAGGCATCGATCAGGCAACTAAGGCTCGATTATTTCGTCCAGACACTAGTTTCCTTAAGAAGTTCCAAATATCCCCATTCACAAAAGTCAATTGGACAATTCGATTTCAAAATCTACAACAGTTCATTAACTATTCTCCATTTTTCCCAATCTCAATTCTCTACTCTAATTCAACTTCAACCCAATCAACCCAATGGAAATCAAGAACATCGCTATCATCGGGGTAAATGCTCACCACCAAGCTAAGGCAAGTATAGAAAAAAGAACCATCCTAACATAACCATATCACAGCCAGGCGGCAAAGTCGGCGCCGCAATCATCAAGGAGCTTTTGAAAGACGGTCCAAAATTCAACTTGACGGGGGTCAGTCGTCAAACCTCAACCTACACTGCTTCTGACCCCAGCATCACTGTGAAAACCGTGGATTTCGCCTCCGGCGCTTCTATTACTGCCGCTCTTGAAGGCCAAGATGCTGTGCTCTCCTGCGTCGGAGCCCATGGCGTCAACTTCGATTCGCAGAAATTGATCATTGATTCTGCCATTGCGGCCGGAGTGAAGTTATTCTTTGCAAACGAGTATGTTGCCAACATCATGAGTCTACAGTTCAAACTCATGCCACCAAAATTCGTGGGCGACAAGATTCAGATCCGAGAGTATCTTGAGGAGAAAGCGAAGGAGGGGAAAATTGCTTGGACGGCTTTGAATGGAGGAGCCTTTTTCGATATGTGTATGTTTCATCCCCCCTTTCCTGCCTAAGTGAAGTGACTGGTTTGGGGAGGGGCTTTGGCTGACGATACATGATAGGGCTCATGAAAGGTCCTGCGGGTTTCGACATCCCCAACCGCCATGCCCGCATCTACGGCACCGGCAACAATCGCATCTGCTGGACTCCTGTCTCTGACATCGCTATCGCTGCCGCAAACATGCTCCGCAACCCAGATCCAATCATCAACCGCGCCATCTTTATTTGCGGTGTCAAGGACCTGACTCAGAATGGCATTCTCTCAGCCGTCGAAGCCGAGCTCGGGGAGAAATTTAAAGTCGACCATGTGGATATCAAGAAGCTTAAGGAACAGGCGCTTGTGGCGCTTGAGAAGGATGAAGTCGGGAAGGCTATGAAGGGGTTGACGGTCAGTGCGCAATTCAATGAGGAGGATAGTGCGGCCAACTTTTGGCATCTGGTAGAGAACGAGATGGTTGGCGTTCAGGCTGTTAGTGTGGAAGAGGCGGTCAAAGATGCCATCCGCATTTGGGGAAAGGATGTCGAAGTCGTCCAGACTTTGTTCAACGTCCAGGTTGATTAGTATCGTCGAGAAAGTACGGCGCGATTGGCGGAAAGGGCTAAGTGTCGGTCGACCAAGGAAGTTCGGGTGTTGGAAAGTTGCATTTGTTGTACCGCGAGCGGTTTTCTGTATGCTGTTTATACACTAAAACAAACCGTTCAAAACTACCAAAACCCTCTCGTATCTTCCCTCCTCGTCGTAATCCCATGTAATAAGTAATCCTTATAACAAGTAATACTTGAGATAGGTAACACTTGAGATAAGTAACACTTATAATAAAATCTAACATCGACGCATATCTAGTGATACACGTCATTGCAATCAGGAGCTGGGAATCCTTGGGCACCAATGTCATTATGACTCTCCTTGCTGTCCGCATACGCCTTTTGACCTTGGTAACGTAATCCTAGAGGAGTATCTAGCCTTCAGCGGGCCTCAACAATGTCGTGCGTATAGCCTCCTGCTGTTATGTATGCAGAAAAATGAACTTGGAATCTGGAACATGACCACACCCACTGTGCGAGTATTGTTGCCTGCGGCGTAGATAACCACTAAGCAGCTCCCGGATGCTCCGAGTGGAATGAGAGACAACCGAACGGATTCCTGGTAGATGCTAGATTTCTCTGCAAGAGTGCTATGATCAATGGATTCACTATCCATATGAACCATCATGGAAGACCACTTGTGCTTAGACCCGGCACGCTTGTTCACGGGTTGGGGTTTGTCTACCTCCAGTCACTAGTGCCTAATAAAATCAGCATATGGTCTTCGGAGCTATCATCGAAGACGACTTACACAGGGCACAGATCCAGATGCGCATAAAGCACCCAATGCGATAGTCGTTGCCTTCCAGCCAAACTTTTGCTGCAAACCTCCTGCAGCCAGCGGCCCTAAAACGCCTGCCGCAGCAAGCGAGCAATTCATCAATGAGAAGGAACTTGCATACATGTCGCAATTTTGATTCTTAGACTCTTCGTCTGCTACGAATGAGCACTCGGCACCGAGCGGAGACAAGAAGAAGATGATTGTAGAGCCTGAATTTATCAACAAGTTTGACCAACACGATGGGATTGACACGCTTACCAGCAAGTGTAAGTAAACCACAAAGTAGGATCATCTGGTCTTTCGAATTATGATCTACAAGTCGCAATAAGATCAACGAGGGGGTAGTGAGAAGGAACCCTGTAACGGCGACCCAGCGAGCGCCAACTCGATCGGATAATGCTCCCGCAAGAGGACCAGCAAATGCGGGAATTGCAATCGTAAGGAAAAGGAGACCGGCCTGTAGAGATGTCCAATAGAATGTTGAGTTGACGAACAGCGGGAGTATAGCACATAAGGATGCGACGATGCATTCATTGATGAAGCAACCGTAAAGAGCGGCAAGAAGTCGGGGAGAGCGGAGCAGAGCGATAATCCCAGGTAGTCGTCGTGACCGAGATACTGGCGAAGTCACTTCAGACACATTGGAATGAGAGGTAGCTTGGAAGCTTTGCACGGTGGACAGGCCGCTCAAAGCTGAAGTTGGCCGAGATCTATCGGCCACACTGATCTGAAGACCCTTTTCCTTCTCTTCCAATCTCTCGGCTGATGTCGCATGCGGGGGAGTGATAGTAACGGTCCTAGGTAAGCTCCGGTTCCGTTCTTTCATCAATACTCGCAATAAGATATCAATGGCCCCGAGACCCATCATTATCGCAAAAACTGCCATCTTTCCAGCTTTGTTATAGATGATGCCTCCGAGCAAAGGCGAGATGATGATTCCAATGTTGTTGCAGCTCATAGCTGTACCCATCCATTGCCCCACTTCATCACCGTCGACGGTTTCCACCAGCACTGCAAGGCCAACTGTGTATAGTATCGAAGACGAAAAGCCTTGTAGTATCCTACTAATGACTAACATCCAGAAATGGTTTGCAACTCCGAAGAATATAGTCCCGGTCGTGATGAGAGCGATTCCGACATACCAAGGAATACGCCGATTTCGAGAGCGATCGACGTACCAGGCGCATAGTGCTGCATACATTTGTTATTCCCATACAAAACAGCCTATATGAGAAAAAGAAGACTTACGTGCGCCAAAGAAGTCAGCCAAAGCAAACGCCGCAATCAAGAGCGACGTTGACAGCTGTACTAAGCTTAGGTCAGAAAAATGTATCCAAACAGCTAGTAAATATAGTATCATACTGTTATTGTCATCGACGAGTTTCTGGTTCCGCAGTACAAATGGAAGGACTGGCGCTACAATTCCATAAATAAAGCCATCCTGAAGAGGTTGGTGAGCATATCAGATGGCGAAGGCGGAATATTTGACATACAGTGAACATGGCTGTACATATTGTAATAAGTATGAAAGACTTTGAGCTTCTGTAAATTCGGAGAGATTGAGAGAATGTCATCTTTCATGCAAACACCAAAAAATTCTGGAATATGGATAACGAAGGTCTCTTGATAAATATTTTGGATTAAGTAGACAAAATTAGGAAACGGAGCAATTGACAAAGGTTGAATGAGTGCTAGGAAGGTTCCTACAACAGGCAGATTAAAGAATAACCAAAACAAGAGACTCGGAGAACTGGAATTGACGAAAAGGACTCCAACGAGTCCACGTAGAGAGTACCGAAGCCATCATAGCATTAGCTCCAGGAGCTGAAGCTCAGGCGTAAACAATAACAGCTGAACGCCATGTCTATATCGACAGGATGGCTGACGAACAGAGCGCGAGACGCTTGGAAGTTCAGCATGGTGATCTAGACTCACGATACTAGTTTTCGAGTACCTCGACATGAAAGACTTGCGTGGACGTGGAGTGGTTTAAAGCCACCGGCAGCGCCGAGACGATGGAAAGCTAAAAGCCAAGCGAGCCTTGTGGCTTGAGATGCGGCTGGCGCCCCCTTGCGCTAGCCTGCATTCATCTCAAGTCGTCTCCCATTCGATCTTCATCTTTCCTTTCGGAGCAAAACTGAATCTCCGGATGCTAATTCGGGCCTTAGCTTGACGATTTGGACACGAAGCGTGGCGCCTATACAATATCAACTTAGACTACCAGCCGCCAAGGTCAGCTCGTCCACAGCTTAACATGCTACAGCCACATCGCCAAATTCTGAGCCGGAAGACTCGAGGGCAAGTCGTTTACCTGTGCACAATGCAGTATGAGAAGCGATATTTCTATCGATTCATTTAGTCATGTTTGCTCTTTGACCTGCGGCTGCCACGCGCTGTTGCCGGGGCTGCGAAGCCTTCAGATGGAGAGCATCCAAGCTGTTCTATTTGATCTAGACACTCCCCAATGTAAAGTTGCATAAAATCAATCTTCCCAGTTCCGAAGTACACTATCAATTCTTCTCCCCTCAAACAGTATTCTCCTTCTTGAACTCTCCTTCCTTTCGAAATCATCAAAATGGCCCCAGCTCTCCTCCGCAATGATTCCTACGACCTCGAATCTTCTACATCGTCATCTTTCAAGCCCCAAAAGACATCCAGTACCCCAGAAATCTCTCGATTAGACTTCACTTCGTACGACTCTGAGCAATGCCTTATAAACGACATCATCAAAAGTCTAAAGTTGTCAGGAGGCTGCATCATCCGCAACATGTACCAGCAATCAACCCTCGATGACATGGAGTCGGAAATCCGTCCCCACATCCAAGCAACAGGAAAGGCCGATTCCAAACGAGAAGATTTTGTCCCATCATCTACCAAAATGGTGACAGGTCTGCTTAGCAAGTCCCGCACGTACGCTCTTTCGGTCGTGGGAAACCAAATCTGGCGGAGAGTAACCGAACACTTCCTTACCAGGACGTTGTCGAATTCATGGGTGAGTACATGCATTCGTACTCCACATTTATTGAGTGTCGCCGTTCTGACATATTGTGTAGCATGGAACTCAATCTCGAACAAGCACCAGCTTACCTCAGTTAAGCACCACCGTTACCTTTTCCGTCGGCCCGGGTACGCCAGCCCAAGGGCTCCATCGTGACGACGATATCTACCACACCCAACATCCAGCATCTCCAGTACATCATCTAGGCCGGGACACCATGCTATGCCTTTTCGTCGCTGGAAAGAAATGTACTCGAGAGAATGGTGCCACACGTCTTGTGCCCGGAAGCCATCTATGGGACTTCACCTTGCCACCACCATCCTATGAATCTTCGCCAGAGAAGTTCTCCCATGCGGAAATGAACCCAGGCGATGCCTTCATGATGCTCGGAGGCGCTTATCATGGAGCGGGGACCAACACAACAGATGATGAGGAGAGGCTTGTGTATGCAGCGTTTGCGACAAGGGGGTATTTGAGGCAAGAAGAGAATCAATATCTTGCGAATGATTTCGAGAAGATCAAGGAGCTGCCGATCGACCTGCAGAGGTTCGCGGGATTCGGGGCGAGCAAGCCGTATATGGGCTGGGTGGAGATGGAGGAACCCGTGAGGCTATTGAATGCGGATAGAGATGTGGAAGATGAGGTAGACTTCTGGTGATGGATAATCCCACATCAAAAGCAGCATTATTTGGAGTTATAAGGGATTTTAAAGCGTACATATAGCAATTGTAATGTAATTTAATATACCATATCATACCTTAGAAACCGTGTCAACTACTCGGAGAGTGTTATTGGGATATGTACTTTCCAGGCTTGAACGCTTAAGGAGATCGCAGTACCACGAATAGTGACGCCCGCCGTGTACCGAATGCCACCTGAAAAACATCCTTTCTTTCAAAGCATCTAACATAGAAGTAAGAATCCGGACAGCGATGGGAACACGAGAGTTGAATGTCGCTATTCCGGAAATCTAACGCTTGCACGAAGCAAGAGGGGTTTTGTGACCGAGGTTACGAGGCTATCCTCTCGAGCGCATCGACCACTTAGCGCGCTTTGCACCGGCTTCTAGTTTCGGTATATGTTTTCTTATTGGTTCGGCTATCATTCACTCTGTTAGTAACCGATAATCGGCAACTTCATATATCTTGCAAACCCCATTCAAACTTCGGTGATTTAAGTCATTGATTGCAGTTTCCCCTTACTTACTTCGCTACTTCGTCTTGCTGAGGTCTCTGTGCATAGTATAGTCGGCGGGGTGAGATCCTTCCAATACCACCACCTCCGCTTGATATCCATAATCATGGACAACAACTTAGAGGGGCGTTTGGCTTTAATCACAGGAGCATCAGGAGGGTCAGAACCTAGCTCCTTCCGCTCCCCACAAAACCTTAACTAAACTCGCTACAGTATAGGCGGAGCATGTGCGCGGGCTCTATACATGCAGCACGTTCACCTAGCTCTAACCTATAATTCCAACGAAGAAAGCGCTATAAAGCTTAAAGAAGAGATCGCATCCGAATACAAAGCCACGTACCCTAAAAAGAAGGCTCCATCTATCACACTCCATAAAGTCGACATGACTGATGTCGACGAGGTGACTGCCGTTATCGAGACCGTAAGGGAAGCGCATGGCCGTCCTGTGGACATTCTCATCGCGAATGCTGGGTATGCGAAGAGGATACAGGATGTTTGGTAATTTCCTTTCATCTTCACTACGATTTTCCGTTCGCTATTCTTCAATATCTGTTGCTACGCCTATGACATGTAAGTCTCACACACAACCAGGGATATTCCTCTAGAAGAGTTCGAAAAGACCCTAAACATCAACCTCCGCGCCCCCTTCCTCCTCGCAAAAGGCGTCGTCGAAGGCATGAAGGCACAAAAATGGGGCAGGATCATCTTCGTATCCTCCATCTCCGGGTACGGCGTAGGATTGAACGGATGCCGTACGTTCCCTCCCTCCCCACTTCTCCCATCCTCCCCTACTTACTTACGAAATCAGACTATGCAGCCTCCAAAGGAGGTCTCACATCAATGATGAAGAATCTCTCGAGTCGTCTAGCGCCTTTCAATATCACTGTCAACGATGTCTCGCCGGCAATGATCGGAGACACGGGGTTGATACGCAGCGGTGATAGTGTGCCTGGACTGGTTGACAGTATTCCGATGGGGAGATTGGGGACTCCGAAGGAGGTGGCTAATGTGGTTACGATGTTTTGTGAGACGGGTTATATGACGGGGCAGAGTGTGCTGCTTGCTGGGGGTCTTAATCATAAGTGATCTGCGGCCTCGTATCGATGACTTTGAGAGGATTTCGGGGAACGTTGATCTCGATGATTGCCTTCCACTTGTCTAAAGTGGTATCTAGATTAAGTAAAATCGTTAGTGAACGTGAGTAAGGTATTCATCAGTGTTTGATCTCAGGTGGGAAATTATTTGATTTGAAGAGATTCATTGAATCGGTCGGGTATAGCGCGATGCTATATAGTGCAGCTCAAACATCATGCCGATGCGAGTGATACTATTCAAATACTGAAACGCCGTCGCCATGCAAAAAAGAACGAACCCAAACCCAGAATGCTGGATGCCTCCTGTGTGATGCTTATCTGTGAAAACGCCGTGTCGCAAGTCCAATTTGGACGACTTTTCCCAATTTTCCCTTTATGCTAAAACGGGATTCATGCAATCATTAACATAACCCGCTCAACCTAATATTGTTTACGAACCAAAGCATATCGCCACGACAACAGCGATGATAACAGCTACTAAGCTTCCACCACCCCTGATTCGGCCAGCGCTGGAAACGTTCTCCTGCTCTAAGATTGCGCTGCTAACGCTCTTGCGGCCTGTTGCACCAGTGACCCCATTTGCGGCATCCACGCTGGCAATTGCTGGACCGACGCTGAAGAAATCCACAAGAACATAATTGGGATTTTTGCTGTACAATTTGCTGCAAGTGCTGATTTGTTCACCGAGTGATCCAGAACCAGTCTGTGCATTGGTAACATTGACGGCGTCGACATCTGGGATCTCAATGCCAAAGAGCTGGGTCGAGTACAAGAAGTGGTTCATTAGGAACATGCGGCCAGACTGTTGAGCTTGAGAAGGTTGGTTCTGTAGGGAGGAAGGACGGTCGGGTTGGCAGGAGAAGTTGCTAGGAGATGTGTTGTCGAAGGGGTTTTCGTAGACGTATGTGAACTCGTCCATCAGGTAAGGATAGTCAGCCGACTCAGTGAGCGATGCGACGAAAGTGACCAGGCGGGTGTTGCTTGAGATCATGCTCTGAAGCGTAGGCCAGGTTGATTGAGCAGATCCGTTCGTGGTAGGTGTGTAGCCGTACTTATCGATCCCCGAGCTAGTGAACTGGGCCCCAAGGTCTGAGGCTACAGCATTGTCGGAGTTCACAAGGAGGATGGTTACAACGTCATTGGTATTGGCATCGAGCCAGGACTTGATCCCAGATAGCCAGTTCGACAATGTCCCAGCATCCAAAAGATCACAGGTGGTGTGACAAAGATGCCATTCTGTCTGCCCATTACTGCCGTTCGCCTTGTGGACTTGCGCTGTCAGTAACCGAACTCCAGCAGAAAGCTGAGTTGTGGAGTTGAAGTATTGGTCCCCGGAAGTGCTGTAGCCGGTGGATTGGTCTCGTACGAAAGCACTGTCGTGGGCCCCAAGGTAGGTTATGTTGTTGTATGCTTTGCTACAGAGGCTTGGAGAGTTGTTGCAGGCTGTGGAGGACTGTGCTGATGTCGATGGCCATAAAAATGGTAGTATTGAGGCGGTCTGGAGGAGTGTTTTGAGAAACATGATGGCTATGTTGGAACGAAGGATCACAGGAGGTTGTAGATGAAACGGTGAGTGGCTTTCTTAGGACTAGAAATAGAGAAAGCGACTGTAGGGATAAGAGGCAAACGATAGATGTCGTCACAACAGCGATAGAATATTCCTGTAGTGGTCCGCCGGGAAAATGCAACTTTTCAGAGAGATGAGGGGAGGGAAACAAATATGAAATGTACAAGCGTCAGGAATGCAGCTTTCTGTTGAGTAATAAGAGAAGTCTTGGTGGTTGGTACGCCGCATCTGCTGCACTGCCCCAGCGACACAAAGCAGTTTCAGTAGTTGTCGTCAGCAAACCCACTCCAGCCTTTCGCGACACGCTGCGGCTCATGTCCGAAACCGAGTGGCCCATCGTATTTAGGCTCACTCTAATATTAGACGGACGCCTCTTTCCGGGTGATCGTCTCACAGTTTTGCCATGATAGTGTGACGCACCTGTTGTGTTGAGTGTGGAATCGCATTTATGGAGTGGCGGAGAGGCAAAGCGCCGGCAATTCTCCAGCCCTACGTCAGCCACCGCCATCACTAAGCTGTGTGCTGCCAAGTCTGTCAGCCTCCGTAAAACATCTGTTTACAGCCAGCCTCGCAGTTAATTCCCTAATGCTCCACTCGCTTACACGTTCTTTTCCGGCGTTTCTTCTTTTTCATCTCTCAATCATGAGCGAACCTACACCGACATTCTCTGCTGAGCCAGGGCCCGAGTCTAAGGAAGCTCCTCCATCCACAGCACCACCACCCCATGCGTCCTCATCCACCGAGCCATTCCCCCAAATGTCGGCCGAGTTAGCAGCTAATGGCACGCCCAACGGCACAGTCAACCCTACACACGCAATCACCCTCCGACCACCTTCCGTCAAGCCCTTTAACAGCTCCTCCGCACATCCAATCCCACCACCTAGCCTCTCGTGGTTAGTAGGCACATGGCACGTAACCCACTCCACCCTTCCCATGTGGAAGAAGTCGCGGAACGTGCAAATAACATACACCTCTCTTCCCTCCGGTCAAATCGACGACATGGTTACCTACCAGTCCCTCGGTTCTGACAAGATCAAAAACGTTCACGGTGTCGACAAGCCCGAACAAGTCGCCAAGACTTCAGCTTCTGGAAAGGAAGCCGAAGGCAAGGTCGAACATGAGGGGAATTGGGCATGGCATTGGCGTGGAAAGGGGTTGTTGATGATCGCTACGACGAGGTGGGAGGTGTTAGGATATGGAGAGGAGGATGGGACGGGGAACAAGTGGGTTGTTACTTACTTCGCGAAGACGTTGTTCACACCCGCGGGAGTAGACCTGTATAGTGGAGGAAAGGGAGGCTTGAAAAAGGAGACGATCGACGGGATTAAAAAGGCGTTGGAGGGATTAGGACACGCAGAAGTGGGGAATTTAGCTAAGGAGATTTTTGAAATCAAGATGGATGGGGGACGGGATGGGAAGTAGGAGACAAGAGATGGAGCCCGAAATATGCCTTGCCAGCAGCGTACTCGGAAGGATACTCAGCAATGCTGCGGTACCAAAACTTAATGCGGAGGAGGGAAGAAGCAAAACATGGAAACAAGCAAGTGCACTCAGTAAGAGATGGATGTTATTAATTCAGCGAAGATACCCAGCAAAGATACCCAGCAAAGATACCCAGCAAAGATACCCAAGTCAAAATGCGCATATAGCAGATACACAGGCCTTAATACATTCGACGCACACTGCTCAAGAATCTTAAAAACAATTGCTAGACATGTTTGTCCCTGTTAAAGACTGCCCTCTGGCTTTTCATGATCTGAACGCCCCGAAAATAGCAGGGTTGAACCTCCCAAAACCCCCACTTTATGATCGAAAGTACCTAACCCACCGGGAGTCCATTGTAAAGAAACTTAATATGAAAGAGTGTGCCTGAGACCATTGAAGAGGGTATACGAGGAAACCTATTCCGCTTATTTAGGTTTCGGAAGGCCATGTTGATTGAATTGTCCTTGCACTTCCGAATATACACACCCAAATACCAACGAACCCATAACGACATGTAATCTTCCATAGCACAAACTTTCTTAAGGGTAGTGGCGGAGATGAATACCCCAACCCGACGCTTTCAATGACTTAACACCCTTCCCCTAATAATAGCGGCAGTATCCTCTTAGTATGGGTTCGGGTATAGAGAATGGAGGACGGTTCAGGTACCAACGCCCTTTGGAACGAATCTTACTTCCCTGGGGAGAATTGACTACAGCATAATTGCAGTGTGAGGCCACAGCTCTCGCCGATCTAGGCCCTTCGAAGACATCGTAACGGCCTGCCAGCTTGCGTTATCGGCTCAAGGCCTATGCAGTCCAACGGCGGAGCAAGTCCGAGAAACCCGACTGTGGGATCCCGAAGCAACTCTCAGGCACGATTGGCTCGCCTGTTCTTGGTATTGCAGCGAAAGGTATGGACATCTTCACCGGATTTCCTAAGAGCATCAAGGAATGAGTAATGCTTGGCGAAGATGAACGTCCGGCGGAATTGAAGATCAGGATTGAGTCATGGATGCGGTTCGTCTTTTCGACACTCACTTGGGGAGCAAGTTGCGCGGGAATTCGATCTTGTGATAAGGCAGGTAAGTCCTTTAAATTCCACCACCCGGGGATGAAGTCCTGCTGAGCTGAGTAACTAGGTAGCTGAACTTCATAAAATGTGGTTCAGCATCGTGCACTTGTTATGGGGGAGAATCATGAACGCAATTCTCCAGCGTGCAAGTCGATCCAGCATTCATTGGGTCCCAAGCACTGTATCAGGTTGCGCAGGTAGGGACCCCATGATGCATTCGAATTGGCAGTGCTGTGAATGGACGTATTTCATGCACGATTCTTCAATTGTTGCAAGGGTCGCGAGGCTGAAGAATGCCTTCTCGTCGTTACATATACTGTAGAGTTTACAGTCTTTCTTCTCCTCAGACAGCACTACCTTTTACCCAGTACCTTCGACAGCCTTCGAAATTCGAGAAACTGAGCTGTAAGTACCGCCCACCTGTACATCGTTCTTTGTATTTCTTTTGTAATGCCATGATACTAATTAGGCTTTAGCCCAACTTCAGGCGACACTCAAGTCGCATCAATGGCAATCAGCAGGCTACAAGCGTCACTCGCTGCAGCTACCAACGAAGTGACAGTAGCTGCAGCAAATATCAACTTCGATTTCACACTAGTAAAATGCGAAGCACCGAAGGAATGTCAAGATCTAGAAGGATGCTTTCCAAAAGACGTAAAGACGGGGCTGAAATAGGCTCTACACACATAACTGCCAGGAGACTCGGGGCGTTGTTTGAAGGAATCTGTCCGCCGACACCAGAATTGATCAAGGCATACGGTCTTCGAGTTTCGGAGATTGCTGGCGTGGTGAGAAGCACCTCTCCTGAACCGGCTAACACCATATTCGCTGCTCATAGCGGCGTTGATGGTACATCAATCTGGGCTGCGGCTACGTCGTCCCCAACAGCTCTCCATGTACAGCTTCTCGCGTGTATGTTGGCTCGACTATGGGAAGCCCCAGAAGCCGTGTCCGTGTGGTACGAACTTGTGCAGGAGAGGCGAAAAGACACAGAAAGAAAGTCTGAAAACGACGAATCTATACATTTCTCTACACTCACAGCCGCTGCACAGACCGAGATTTCTCGCTCGAGTTTGGCGGAATGGGACGCAAGCGCCCGATCCTGGCTACGGACTGCGGACAGAATCAAGGCTAAAGAGCAGAACCAGTTGATGTTAATTAAAGCCAACGTTAACATATCCATCAACGATGATATGAAAGTATTGTCCAGTGTGTTGTCTGCGTGGAAGTCGGCGCTAGACTCCATAGAAAAGCTGCTTAAGGGAATGCCACAAGCTGCAAACTATGGTCCCATACTCCTCGCCCTCAGTTCCTGGCACCTCTACCCTGATCGTTTGACCGTTGGAGAAACCTCGGCAGAAGTAAGATTCCATGATGCTCTCGTTCTCCCAGGCGGAACGCTTACTATTGGTCTCACCCCTAACGGAACCGGCGAACCTTGTGGCGTGTATTGGTCATTGTCTTTGGCCCATTTGAACTTCTATGGCCGTCCGGTTCATAGCAAGGCGATGCTAAGTCGTGACTCTTCGAGAATCACTTTCACGCAATTGACTGAAGCGGTGTTCGGGTGCTTACTTGGCAACTGGAGAATGTCATGGACCGGCGCTGACATCGTTGCTCGGTTCTTCGTGGCGTTTCAAGATTGCGCTGCGAGAAGTGTATCAAGTACCGAGGATCCTGATTTAAAACGCAAGATTACGGGGCAGTTCCTGTCCGACTCCTCGCACTGGTGGAACTTGATGGGCGTGTGGCCCGCTCCTACTTAGACGAGCCGGACGATGAGAGAGGCACCCTTCACAAACTCTTGAGTCTTGGGCTCAGACGATCCTCTGACTTTATTCCCGCCAATACAGTCGCCAATGAAGCTTGCGCAGCAAATTATCTGCCTTTTTTTGGATTCTGTGATCCTGCAACAATTGTACGATGTTTGAAGGACGATGAAGCGCGTGTATCATTTTTACGAAGGAAGGTTGCTTCGGACTCCTACAGACCTGATCCAGTTCTTATCCGATTAGGTCATATTGGTGCACCACGTACCTACGCCACTGCTCTACCACTTCTAGAAAATCAAAAGAAGAGGAAACGTGGTGTGGAGAATGTGCCTGAATCTCGCCATTATCGCTGGTTGCCAGGAGCGATGGATGGAGCGGCTTTCGAGAACGAAGTGTGTCTGCTACAAGGACCTGCAACCTTTGCAGTGGATACGTCGGCCATTGATGTGCAGAGGTCCTTCCTTTTCTTCAATCACGAGACTGGAGAATATCACCGATATGTTCTTATCCTTGGCGATCACCGATTCGCTGGCATGTTTCAAGATGAAAACAGCCCTGCAGTTCCTCTAGGGCTAACTACCGTTGAGGATCTTATATGGTTTCTTGACGAGGACATGTTTTCCGTTGATGCTCTTCTTTCGCATATCAATGCACTACTCGATCCTTTCCACCCGGTTACTAAGACTATGGACACGATATCGAATGCATCAAAAATCTACAAAGTCCTTCCCACGGCAACTATTCCAGTAAATGTTCTAAAGTAAACCCATCTTCGAAACTAAATGGGCGAGAGCATTGGAGACTACGCAGGGCAACTGGTTTAACCTTGCGATGCCCGTTCTGCAGCGGCACATATCCATCGCATGCGTCGCGTATATGGAATCTGGGTTCGACATCGATCCCAGTCTACTCACTCGGGTTCTCGCTCTGGCGTACGAAGACTCGCTATATATTGCTATGCAGGTAAGAATAGAAGACTTCCAATGCAGAGTCCTTAGTTTACAGCTATCTAACCTTGTGACCAAGCTCACATGCGATCCATTCGAGACACCAGAACCGTATGAATTAAAGCGCGTGCTAGGAAATGTCGGGCGCCCTGGTGTAACACTGCTTATTCCCCCTCAGAATCCAATCACAAGGCCTATGGATCCTGGCTCCTGGAAAATGGTTAGCAACCGTAATTTTGATGGAGGTGCTGAGGACTCCTTCAGCAAAACATCAATGCATCTAACATTCACACCGTACTACGTGCCACTTATCCAAAACGGCGTACAAGGGCAGGACAGCCAGATCTTCTTCCTGGAATCGGTGATATCTGTACATGATTCCGGCAGCTGGGTCGGAGATGTAGACATTCTTCGCGCCCTGGAAACTTCTCGCGTCAGCCGGATGAAAAGTTCCCCATGTAATCACGCCGACGAAGGTTCTGCAGAAGTCTCTTCCTCGAAAATGGTGTCTGCTGAAGGCTGGGACGATATTCTAGACCCTCCGAATGAGAAATTCGTAGTCCGAGCAAATGGAAATTGGGTTGCAAGGCTTGGTGCAACAGCCATCCTTGCACAAAGACTGCCAAATAATGACGATTCCATCGTAATAAGCCGAAATGATATCTGTTGGAAGTGCGACAGTCTTGGACTGGACAAACAAACGCATAATTACATGGTACTTCCATGCACGAGTCAGGCGTTTATCTTTTAGAGGATGGTACGATCAAGAAATCGAAGCCTGCATTCTTGTCTTCTGAGACCGCGCAATGTTGGCTAGCATCTTATCAACAGCCAGTACAAACCCCCTTCCTCTCTCGTCGAGTAACCTTGGATCAACTATACTCTCTTTGATTCTGTTATCTGACTACGAACCCGACCGAAAGGTCAGCTCCAAGCTCCCAAGCCTCATTCATTACGTTTCAACCTGGATCCTCTACGCCCAATCACCAGGAAACGTCATCTTTCTGGTCCCAGACGCCGACAAATATGCCAACTGCGACTGACATGTTTGGTTCGAAGAACATTTTGACTGATTGCGCCAGATTCGACTTTTTGGGTATTTACAGCTTATAATACCGCTACAGGGCTTGCGATACCAAGCAATCACAGATCGGAGTGTATTTTCCCTGATGAAAGTGGAGGATCTAGATCCGAACGACCACAACAATGAACAGCCTGAAAATATCATTTTCAAAAACAGATGCGATCCTTTACCGAAACCACTCGCTCATGGGCTTCCTAGAAGTGCCCTCAAATATGCGAACAGGGTGGTTGCGGGTGTTTTGGATGCAGCTTGTCACGTAGACGGTGGTGCTCACCGTCTGGAAGGACGTGTTACCGAAATGGGTTTCCTACTCAGTTTTTCCAAACGCAGAAGGCTTCCCACCGGACCCAAGCGACCCAGACCTAACTCAAAATTGATTGTCTCCTCCTCGCAGCTCTTTTAGCACCACCGCAGTTCTTCAATGGCAGGAAAGGGTTGAGTCAACGTCAAGCCAGCTTCAAGCCGTATGAAACCAGCGTCGAGCCAACTTCGAGCTGGCTTCAAGCAGCATAAAGCAGCATAAAGCAACATTGAGCCAGCGTTGGGCCAGCGTCGAGCAGCCTTGAGCAGAGTTAAGTTAGAGTCAAGCCAGCGTTAAACTTATCAAGCAATGTCAAGTCAGCGTTGGGCCAGCTTTACATAGCATGGGCTCGAGAAAAATATATATGCTGGTATACTGAACGTGAGGGCAAGTATTGTACATACAGTCCTGAACTTCTACTGGCTAGATTGAGATTTTATGCGCCTGCCGTCTTCCAAAACCATGAATTTGGACATTTACATTGGCGCGGGCAGGGGGAAAGGGCTTATGGATGGATAAGGCATAGCTGTTGGGATATCGAAGGTAGATTACCTAGACAATCCTGTTTGATATTTCCCTTTGGCCGTACTTAAAACGTCATCAGTCATTAAGAGCTACTTATCGTGAGCGTCTGTTTCTATGAGATTGAACGTTATAGATTTTTCTGTATCTAGTAGAGTCAAGAGTATTATCTTTTCTGGTTAAAGGACGAAAAAGCCATTTATGTCTCTTCACCCAGCTCAAAACTTGTCCCGTGAACTGCGCTCACCGTCACATAATGGCAAATGCACAAGTCAAAGCTCTCACAGCCTGCAGAAGTTATAATACCAAAAACTCCTATCAAACAGTATAATCGGGGCTAAGGGTATTTCCGCTCTAGGACAATTCAAATCAGTAATTCCAAGGTATCGAGTTCTTCATCTTTCTCGCCAACTGACAAACCCGTTCTCCATCGAAATCATCTTCTTTCCCCATGTACCATCCTCCATTAATAAGGTGCTCTTCCTTCTTAGCCCATTCCCCTATCTTCGAATCAGCCTTGAAATCCAGGTCCGCGAGCCGGAGCTCCACTGCAGGTTTCTGATCATCGAAGCGTACGCGGATGAACATGGAACAATCTCGGAGTGTCATTGCCACTCGTAAGTTGAATCGGTTGGCAAGCTCTTGTCGGATGTCGGCGGGACGACGTTCTACTGTATCGATAGGGATAGCGCCCTCCGGGTCGAATTTTTTTTCGAGGCGGGCTAGATACTCGAGAACCTCATGCCCACGACCGCCGGGTCCCATATATGCGCAGAGTTTGTCGAGGGTCTTGTCATAAGTCTCGGCATCAAGCCTCATGAAATCCGGATTCTTGAGGAGTCCACGCTCAAGAAAGCTTCGGATCGCAGGTGAAGTGCCGTCGAGAAGGTCCAATGGGCACAAATCGTCGCCACCCCTCGAGAGAGCTTTTGGTGCGTGGGCAGAATTGCTTCCTTGTGCGACCCTCTGAGCACGTAGAGCGCAGGACCGACAGCGGCAGGCATCCGTAGGGGCGGTGGGAGACTGACTCAACCACTTTGGCTTGATTTCTAGTGTACATGATACTCCGGCTTCGCTAGACATGTTGCTAATCAAGAAGCCGATCTGTTCAGTAGACGGTATTTCATCGCCATGGCGCTTTTTGGGTCGCTTGCCGCCTTCCTCTGTCTCGTGGTAGGCAAGAATTTGCTGAAGGCCTCGCATTATTTTTTCGAGTCCAATGGGCCGGCTATCCAGAAGGTGATCGGAAAATCCACTTCCGAAAGAAATGTAGACCTGTTCATCGAACTCGCGGTCGTCATCTTGAATTCGGAGCGAAGAGTTGCCCTTGTTGACGCGGAGGACTTTGTTCACGGGAGGAGGCAATACGTTCTGAGTTTGGCAACTGACGAAGACAATTGCGGGCTGTATATCGGTTTGATGGTAGCGTGAAATGGAAAAGACGACATTTGCACCACCTTCGGCAAGATAGTCTAACGTGCAGGCTTGGGGGAATTCTGTTTGATTCGCCTCGCGACAATACACGGAGAAAGCCATGATGTAAATTGAATGAAGAAGCTCTGCTAGTGGAACATTGCCGAAGAATCTTGTTCTTGTCCAGGAATAATATCAGATATGGATGACGACTGGAAATGCCGAGAGACTCTGAACTGTGGTTATGAACAGCACAGCATCTGGGCTGAGGAGAGCGGTAGGTCGAAAAAGTAAATATTAGAGCTTAGGGAAAGGGCCGCTCCCCTTTTGCCTCGAACTTGTTGTACTGAACTGCAGAGTAAACGATGTAGGTCGCGATGGCCTCCATGATGTTGGTGGATGAGGAAGGGTCTCGTTGAGTTTAAATTGTGGCGTTCGCCAATCACGGTCACGCGGGGATAGGAATATTACTTTCACCAAGTTCACGAACGATTCTTTCCGAGTCAACAACACCATTCCTATAATTTCCCAGGATGGCTTCGAACAATCTCTCAAGTCTTGAAACGCCTCCCTCATGCATAGCTGATTTTTGTATCATCCCGCTTGGTACGCCGACAGCTTCCGTGTCAAAGGAAGTTGCTGAGGTCCAGCGTCTTTTAAAAACGTCTGGCCTAAAGTATTCGATGCACTCTGCAGGAACGACTGTTGGTAGGTGATCTATTCTCGAATCACCCCCAAACAAGAAGATTGTCTCTTATTGACATCTCACAGAAGGTTCATGGGACGAAGTTATGAAGGTACGAAATCACGCTGAGTCATGTCTTCGTACTCTGACGCCTAGCAAGGTCATTGGTCAATGCCATTCCATGCTCCATGCAAATGGGGTTGTCCGAATTCAGAGTGATATACGAGTAGGATCAAGAACCGACAAGAAGCAATCCTTCGACGACAAAGTCGAAGCTGTTCGTAAGATCCTGGACTCCGATGACAAGAAATAGGAGGGCATCCATCGAGAAACTTCACAGTAACACACTGGCTCCTTTGGTCATGGACCTTCTATTCCCTAGTGCTCATAGAGCAATCACAAGTCTGGAGACATTTTCAACTCTGAATCCAGAATATCAAGGATGTTACGTAAGGCAAGAAGCCCGGACCATACTGGGTTCATTCATCACGTAGGGGCAGCAACCTCTGTTTCCACAGGCAACAGTACTTCAAACACGAGAATTGAACGTCCCATCATCCTGGAGATAGGTTCTGCTTTCACCCTCTATCATTGCCCCATTTCCTGTGAAAAGTTTAGTTTTCCGGAGTCGAAAGCGAACTCACTGGCTTCCATAGCTCACAACATGGCGAGTTCCTCATCTCTGAAACGAATGCTGTTGTTTGTTGGTTGTGTACACAGTATATATCACCTCCAAAGCTCGTCGTGTCCCTTGCGCGTGTTTGATGATCTTCCATGAATGACTCACGAGAATGTATTCCTCTCTAACGATTGGGACGACGGAGGAATAATGCTGGTTAGTATAAGCCTTATGCTAGGGCACATGCTGCTAGTCAGCAAAAATCAAGGTCGTGATGGATGGTTGATCAAGGATTCGCGTGTGTACAGATTAAGGGGGTTTGTTTACTTCGTATTTTCACCGATCACGTGGTGCCCTCTCTTCCGAACAAAACTCGCCGCGCCCCGAACGACCGGGCATGCGGCTTGTCGTCAGCGAGAAATCCTGTGCAAACTCCGAAAACTCCCTTTGCATCGAACCACCACTCCATTCATCGCCAGACCCTCGAGTTATTCCCTTATTCACCGTCATTATCTTCAGGAATCTTCTGCTCGTCCGTCCTTTCGAGCTCCAAATACACCTGGGTAGCCGTTGTAGCGCATTGAAGTGAATTCGCAGTTGCCGTTCACGCGGAGACCCAAGGCATGCACGCGACACGGTCTAAGCCATCAGCTGCACTTCTACCTTCAGTACTTCATCTCAAAACCTCTGCCCCTCCCTTAAGATAGAGAAGCTCGACCGACGAGATGGCATTCAACTTCAACTGGTCTCCGCTGATCGCGGATACCTCCCGGGCAAGGGACATGTTGACCACTGCGCTTAACAAATCGCCAAAACCTCCCATTATTGTCGGCGATATACTGGTGACGGAGCTCAATCTGGGATCGACACCTCCCGAGTTAGAAATACTAGAGATAGGGGATCTAGCAGAGGATAAGTTTCGGGGCATATTCAAGATGTCGTATACTGGGGATGCCTTTTTGACGCTGAAGACGAAAGTACAAGCAAACCCGTTGAATACATACCTATCGGCGAAACCATCGTTTGCATCTCCTCAGCCTCTTGCTGCAGCGTCAGGCTTGACCATTCCGTTGCAAATTACCTTATCGGATATACGATTATCTGGGTTCGTCATCTTGGTCTTCTCGCGTCAGAAAGGGTTAACTCTGGTATTCCGGAATGACCCTCTTGAATCGCTGAAAGTATCCTCGACGTTTGATTCGATACCGTTCGTCAGGGACTATTTGCAGAAGGAAATTGAGGGGCAACTGAGGGTACTGTTTATGGAGGATCTACCAGCTATCATCCATCGGCTTTCTTTGCGACTTTGGTCTTCGGAATACCAAGAGCTGGATGTTGAACAAAGGCTGGATGGTTCCAATGATGATACTGCACCAGTCGACCCTTTTGCTACCCCCCATCAAGATGCGGTAGATGCATTCGGCAATCCCCTCGACGAAAGCCAAATTTCATCTTTATCCCTCGACTCAGCTTCAGAGATCCACGCATCCTTCTCACAAAAGAACATGCTTCGTCTTGCCACACTGTCAGAGTCACATAGAACGCTGTCATTATTTACCCCGTCCATTCGCGACACTGTCTTTAGAGCTTGGGCTGGCGCATCTGAACGGGTTGACAACTCCGGCTCGAACACACCAGCTCTTACGTTATCGAGTTTATCCCGCATACAATCCTCTTTTGGAAGCGTAAAGTCAGCCCCGGCTTCTGTGGCTTCTGGTAGTACAGGCGAGGAGACAACAATATCCCGACCATCACTCCAGAACTTCTCTTCACAATATGGCTCATCGTTGGGTGGAAGTCGAACACGGACAACAACTATGCGGAAGAGGAATAAGCGGGTAGTCAATCTACGTGGTGATAGAAACGCAGACGATTCTTCCGGCATCTCAACTGAGGCTTCCACTCCAGTCCACAGCGCCCAAGTCTCCGAGACTGCCTCAGTCATTCCGGAAGAACGCGAAGAAGATCTCACGACACCACCCCGTTCACCAGCCAAGCATCTCCGCTTCCAAAGCAAACATGGCAACCTTGATGCCGGACAACCCGCGCAACTGCCCGAACAAGTCATCCCCGAGCTAGCTGTGCAACCCGTCCCTACTTTAGCCGATCCTCCCAAATCCTCGAAATCTAAGTTTGAAGCTAAGGTGTCAGCTCCATCTCGGCCAGAAAGGCCAAAACTCGTCCATTCCTCAACTTCTAGACCCCCTCACTCCCATATCCGCCATTCACAAACCGCAGCCACGACTCCTCTTCTCCGCTCCTTGTCAATGGACAAGCTTCCTTTCCACCAGAACTCGTCCTCTATGTCTTCCAATTCTCGCTTGCCACTGTCACCGTCCGCATACGCTGACTCTACCTCCTCGTCCTCCGGTGGCATCCTAGAGCAAGCTTGGATGTTGAAAATGGCGCAGGAGATTGCTCGAAAAGTGCAAGACGAGAAGGAGAAGGAAGGGGGACGGGGCAGAAGCGGCGGTGGGTTTTGGGATAGAAGCGAGGACTATGAGATCGAGGCTCCGCCAGCTTACGTGGCGTAATTGGTCGCGTGGGGCAAATCTTGATGATGTTACGATGTTACGAATGTTGGTGTAATGGTAATTCCAGAATAAGCTGGGTGTACAAAAGTGAAAACTTTGGAGCATTCGTTGTTGGTAATTTTATCCGTGGGCTTTGTATAATTCTGCTCATCGGCTCCTCCTAATTGGGATGATGCTTTGCTTGGGTTTGCATTGGCGGTCTCTTCTACGCTTAGCGCGCGTTGATGAATTAGAATACCCTCTATCCATCGTTTATACTTCTATTCTTAGTTTACTTTCTTGTATATGGAACCATATGATTGCCATTTACACTCATGCCGTCGTAGGAGTCCGTGTTTTTGGCTATTGTTCAGATCATCGAAGAGCGAACAAGTACAATGCGATATCACCTCACAACATCAAATCTATCACCTAGGTTAAGTTCCTCATAGCCTATTTGTCCATTCATCAACTACGCTAGCATCCTCACTTCATATTAACAAGCAAATACTTCAACCCGGCCCACATCTCCTCAGCACTCGGCACAATCTGGTTCGCCGGAAGCACAAACCCATAATTCCCCGTATCCCGCAGCTCGACCGTGAACGAGTACTCCACTTTGGCAACTTCCAGCGCGTAGTCGACCGAGTCGCCGGAGACTTGGTAGATGGTGGTGCAGATGGGGCCCTGTTGGAAGGAGACGCCGTTGACGGCTTTGATGGCGGCGACGGCGCCTTTGGCGAGGGAGGAGTAGGTGGCGCTGTTGGGGAGGTTGCCGGAGCAGGTGTAGCCGTATGCTGGGTGGTGGTTAGATATACTATTCTTACGGACTGGAGAGAATGTGTGGAGGAACACTTACGGTACATGAATAGTTGCGAGTAAGAGTGGAAATCTATGTACATTTTGATCCCCTTTCCGTTTCCACTAGCCAGGCTGTTCATGTGAGCGGCTAGAGCCTTGGTTTCAGTACCGTCTCCGGCTGAGGGGCCCTTGTAGTCTTCGGCGCAGGGAGAGGTGCTGGCGCCGCCGGTCTGTGACCATTCATTTGGCCAATTGCGGTTTATGTCGCGGCCGACGCAGGAGGCAGAAGGTGTCGTTTGGCGGTTCTTGCGCCACATGCGGTCGGTGGTCTGGGTGTAGGCGAAGCCTGGTTGATGTTAGGGTGAAACGGATGCAAGATTGATTGTGGGGAGATCTAAGAAATAGTGCACTCGCCATCGGGGTTGACAATTGGAATGATGTAGAAGTCGTAACTGTCTACGAAGGACTTGATCTGAGTGTCCGAAGCGTATTTTGTGAGCAAGGTATACGCAGCGTACTCAACAACCTAACCAGATAATTAGACCATCATATAGACAGAGCCTCCATAGTCCTGCTTAAATCGGCCTTACCATGTTCGTGATCCATTCTCGCGCATGTACAGTTGCGTGCCATAAAACAGCTTCGTTGGAACCCTTTCCACCACTGCCCCAAATATGAATACCCGTGAGGTCCTGGCCGCTGTTGGATTTTCCAGCACTGAAAATCTCAGAATTGCTTGGGTAGGCGCTTTGCAGGTCCTTGAGGAACTGCATGTGATCGGCAATCGAATGGTAAGAATTGAACCATGTGGAATTTGCGCTTCCAGCTGTTGGCGCATGTTAAGCCAAATCACTCTAAGCAACCGAGAAATGAAGCTTACCAGCATAGACGGGGTAGTTGGTCTCTTCCGCGATCGACTGGCCGAGGTTATCATGCATCGTCTCAGTATTGAGGCCTGCAGTGGCCTTCTCGAAAGCCTGAATTTGACTCGGTGGAACCATGAGATCAATCAAAGCATTGACTCTTGGTTTGCCACTCCAAGACGCGAGACCGAGATTGTCCATAATGGTCTTGACTCTGTCGACCTCCTGTCCGACCGGAACTCGAAAGACTTTGTATCCATCGTAGTTCTTGACTTGAGAAGAAGCGACAGAGGCAGCAGATACGAGCGCCAAAGACGCAAGACCAAAGGAGAGGAGCTTCATGACTTGACTAGGCTAGGGAAACGAAGTAGATGAGAGAGGCATAGTATTTATACTACACGAGCAAACAATATCGCGTCGCCTCGATCCATGATAGTAGTGGTCACGGCGACTACTCGAGAGTAGCTACCCAGGTCAGTTTATGCACCTGCCATTCGCGACTCTAGCAAACGGACAGAGTGCACGCAAGCACAATACCGCGACAATGGATTTTAATATAAAAGCTGATGCTCTAAGGACGTGCATGGCTGGGCGCGCCTGTCGATTCGTTAAAGTGTGTAATGTAGCTTGGCGGTTTCATCCAGATGCCTGTTTTGGGATCCCAGTAGGCGTGAATCAACTCCAGGCAATCTTCGGCCAAGAGATACTGGACAGCTGCGCGCTATCGTCGCTAAGGATCATGCTTATCTTTAGTCTGTTCAACGTCTATTTTCCTTGTAGGCTGCCTAATAGGTATCGGTGAACGATCCAGACTCCCAAGGATTGTGCGACCTTCCGGTTCAGACGCTGGTAATAAGGGACGCATGGGAATCTCCTGATAGACAAGGTGAGAGCTGTTTGTTTCCTCTCCATGATAACTCTCAGAGCTAGGATGTTAGTCATATGCGATGTCAAGTGCTTTGGTAGGTTGGTGTATAGAGATGAGGAAGAAGCCGAAGATAGGTGGAGACGACTTGCCAAAGGAAAAACATGTGCCACGTGCGTCTTTCACTTTTCCTTCGATCCTTCAATTCATCGATGATACCTTGGTTTCCAGTACACAACTTCAATGTCAAGATGAAGCGTACACAGGTACAAGCTGTGTTCTTCAATCGGCTACACCGAGGTTTAGCCTTGTCGGGTATGCAGTTTATCTCGGACGGAATCCGACCCCGCCGCCTCCGTATGCGCTCACGCCCTCACGCCCTCAATCCCCGAGCCATATATCGGCAACTCAGACCGTCATCCTGACAGTCTGGCCATCTTCTGTGAGACAATATGATCGAATGGAGACTTCCACCCCACTCCAGTCTACCACCCCCTTCGGGCCGCCGCCTCAGCACGACGAGAATGGCTCGAAGATTAGGAGAGCAAATCAGGCTTGTTTGAATTGCCGAAAGCGCAAGTCGAGATGTTTGCTGTATGGGTTTACTTCTTAGCGCACTTCAATCACCTCCGCGAGTTGCCATACTAAGTATCATCTTCAGAGACGACGGCGAAATACCTTGTCATCGATGTAGGCGCAACAATCTGAGCTGCGTACTCGGAGGCTCCAATCGGGGAGGGCGGCGCGTCAGGCGCAAGACACTTGATCCCCAAGACCCCCAAGACCCCCAAATTCCCCTTTCGAGCCCTACATATACCCCAGAAGACACTGGATATCATGGGCTTGGTAATGTTGGAACGAGTCCGTGGGTGCGACCAAACGAAGGGGAACAGCGACAAGCGTCCCGGGAAAATCAAATGCCGCGGTCTCGGTCGTCCACGTCGGATGACATACCATTCACGAACCTACAGAACCCATCCGATGCACTGGGAATATTGGCACGAGTCGCTGAAACGAGTACCGGAGATAAAGAAGGGCGTACAAATGGACATGGCTCTTCCCAGCTGCAAGTAGCCCAAACCGGTGAACAAACGCAAGCACATCGTATCTCCTATCGTCTTCTAGACATAGGCATTCTTACGGTTCCAACTATCTGCAACTTGCTTAGGCGGTACCATGAACATTATCACCCATATTACCCCCTAGCACCTGTCCGTACATTCGACACCTCACGCTTAGCCGAGACCGTACAGAAAGAGCCTCATTTACTCACTGCCATATTGGTCATATCCTCAAAAGACCTAGTGAAGGAACCTCGCATCTATGAATCATGCTGCGATCATATGAAATCTCTCGTTTCGAATCTCGCGGCTGGAGGCGATGCCGATGTCGAGGCTGTAGAGGCACTTCTGCTCCTAGCGGAATGGGCGCCATATACCCAGCGAGCATCTAGCAAGGTTGGCCGAGGAGAAGAGGACAAAGAGAGCTGGATGCATGTGGGGCTTGCGCTAAGAATTGCATACTTTCTCGGTCTCGATAGGTATTCCTTCCGCAAAAACGACGATGGCAAAGATCCACAGCATGATCGGAAACGACTTGTATGGACAGCTGCATTTATCTCGGACCGGCATATATCTATACGCATCGGAAAAGCATTTTGGTCTCGGGGTCCTGGTCCATTGACGACTCTTCGTAAAGAGGACTATCCTTCTCTACAACGTCCAAAGGATCGTCCCAATGAGGAAGATTACGCCAGCATCTTCCAGGCTACATTGGAGTTAACCCAGGTAATCAGCAACGTGCATGATGTGCTTTATTCCAACCCTGGATCGAGCTTTCGATCGCATCTCAGCGGAGGATATATCAAGTACATCGACGATTTTCGATCTGCCATCTACGGCTGGAAAAGTGTATGGGGAACAATCACTTGCTCGCCTCAGCTCAAAGCCGGACTCCTCATGTCGTACGACTATCTACGCCTTTACACAAACGCCTTCGCCTTCCAAGCTACAGTTCGAAGGGCTCTACCTGCCGCAGCAGGGCCATCCGATGGTCCAAGTGGAACCAATCAAACAACAGGTCCCCTTCCAAACCATGCCATGCAGGCTCCAGCTCGAGTCTTCTACGGCAACGTCGGCGCAGTTGGCGATGCAAGATTCATATTCGAAGGGCTAGACGCCGCAAAAGCCATCTTGACCACCGCCAACAATTTCGTCGATCCAGAAAAGTCGCTCCGCTTCATGCCACTACGATTCTACCTCTACTTAGTCTACGCAGGCGTGTTTCTATATCGAGCTAGATGCACAGGCGTGCTCGGCAACGAAGAAGATCTCGCCCTCCGCTCTATGATAAACGAAACCATTATCCGCCTTCAAAGAAGCAGCGTAGGCGCTGGTAGCGGGATGCAGCATCCAGGCAGCAGATACAGCCAACTCCTAAAACTCCTCTGGGCTAAAGTGCCCCGCAAGGATAAAACCATGCGAACAACGCAATCCACCCCTTTCCCCCATCCATCATCCCGCGTCCCCCTCCCCCTCCCAAACCCAAACCCACCCAATACAGCAACAACACCCGGCTATCCTCCCCCTCGTCCCCCCTCCCAAGCCGGAAGCGGCGTCACGGCCGAGAGTCCCGCCGTCACGGAACAAATGGGCGATTTCAGCT
Organism: Hysterium pulicare CBS 123377; assembly: GCA_000467715.1. Taxonomy (NCBI): domain Eukaryota; kingdom Fungi; phylum Ascomycota; class Dothideomycetes; order Hysteriales; family Hysteriaceae; genus Hysterium; species Hysterium pulicare. The sequence goes on from AJFK01000889.1 coordinate 36,973, forward strand.
GGACGGATCTTTGGGCTGTGGGCGATTTCGCTATGAATGGGTCTTCGGGGCTGTCAGCGACTACTGGTCAGGGAGCTGATGAGGGGGCTCTTTGGCCTGGGTTTCTGCCGCTGGACATGGGGATGGGGATGGGGGCACAAGGGGCTGGATGGGAGAATGGAGGGTTCGAAGGGAATGAGTTGAGTATGGCGTTTTAGGGGTTTGGGGAAGGGAGGTGGGACTGGGTATGGGAATTCGAGGATTGGACTTTTATAAGGCTTTATGGCGTTGGTCTTGGGACTGTTGGAGGCGTTGGCTGAGGTTGATGGATATCTCCACTTCCAATATCCACTGAACCTCCTTTCTATCATGATTTTCACGAACAGTAGAATCACTACGAAAGATTCGAAACGGCAGATACAAAATCTAATGCTCAAATAGGAAGAGTAATACGAAACCCGGGTCTCGGAAACCTTCATGTCACTAGCCTCCACAAGTAAATGTCATCGCGAAGAGCATCTTTAAAAAAACAATTGATAAAGTCTTGGATAAAACCTCGCCGCTACAACATCTAAACCCCTTGGCTAGCCACATCCCTCCCAATACACAGTAGAGCAGAATCCTCCGAAGAAAAGCATCTACGTGTCAAAAAGACTTTGGCTTCGTTTCAATCTCATCAGCTCTTGTGATGTCTAAAGTCGTAATTACGACGCTTCCGCTCGGACGCCTTCTGCTTCAACATGAGCTTGAGTGGTTCCCGTGGCTGGAGGGTATTGGACTGTACCACGTGTAGTAGGGTGGGGTTGCGGGTGAGTGGTACTTAAGTAAGGTCCTCGTCATGGCCGAAAAGAAAGACGGTTCATGGTGATGAAAAGATTTCGTGGCGGTCAGCGTGTTACTGGTCTTGACTATGTACCACGGTAATGCAGGATAACGTGCACATTTGGTAAATTGAAGCTGTCACGGAAGGGAATGAATAGGATGGATCAGCCTTATAAGACGGTAACTTTAGTGCAGAAGGGCAGATATATCGTGTTGCTTTCTTTCATCAGTTGTGGCTATCAGTGCCGCCAAAGCTCAACGATCTCCGCCAGAAGTCCGAGATCGGATATTCTATAGAAGAGCGACACTCGATGATGAAACCGATGTTCGGGTAAGGGAAGTGATGATGTATGCCTGATGCGTCTACATGTTGATAAGTCCGGTGGGTCGGACGGATTAGGGTGAACCACCTACCAAAGAACAGCGCAACCCGAATACCATCATCCCACATCCCACTCTTCCCTTTAAATCCCCCCAATTTCCTTGAAAGTCTTCACAGAATCATTGCTCACTTTCATACAGCGACGTTCCTCCAGCATGCCGCCCCGTCAATTCCGAGAGCCTCCTCCCGAATTCAACTGGCTTGTGACATCTCTTTCCGAAACGCCTGATCAGCTCGCTCATTTCATTAATGCCTCCAATAGAGGTCGTCGCAGGCGACGCAATGCCAATACTTTCGGCAATCAGACCACGGACGGAGAGGGAGAACTACGGACCGGAATATCCGCATCAGATTCTGAGGACGATGTCAAGAGTCCTGAAGTAACGGTAAAGCATGATGACGTACAGGATGTAATCAAGACGTTTTCAAACCTGAGCCTGAAGAATGATGGAGGTGGAGGAACGAGGACGGGATCCCAGAGAGATAGACGCGTTGCTGCGTTGTATGAGTGGGATGCTGATTCCGAGAGTCAAGGTAGTGAGGGTCTTGGTTTGGAGTCAGGGGAAGGCTTTGAAGCCATCGATTGGGAGAAGGAAAGTGAAGGGTTTATAAGGGTCTTGAAGGATGATGATGGTGATGAGAATGGGTGGGAAGAGGTTGAAGCCGAGGCCTCGAAAATGGAGCCATGGTATCTGTTATGGATCGAAGGTGAGACAGATAAGACCCGGAGTTCTACTGCGTCTGCATCCAATGTACGGCCTAAGAGCAAGAGAGGAGTTGGCAAGGAGGGGGAGGCGAAAGAGCTGGGAAATTCTGAATGCTTTGAGAATTGTGGTATTATTGAATGTTTCTCCGGTGCAGAGAAGGAGATACTGGCAAAGGCATTATCGAAGGAGAGGGAGGCAGCCTACCAGATGTGGGAGAAGGAGCTGCCACATCTTCCGACTCACTGTCCAAAGCCTCCTCATGCAGCCGACCAGACGCCCAAGTCTTGCAAGAGGGATAACATCGACCAATTTCAGAACGCTTCCGAACGTTCAACTTTTTCTTCGCACGAGCATATCGTTGAAGGAGCGGCTCTCGACTCACCTTGGCCTGTACTTTACGAATCCGTGGAATCTCTGCGTGGATGCCTCTATAAGGCAAAAAAGGCGGAGCCTTCCACAAGAACCGCAAAAATTGGACACGGTCACAGTCTGCGCCCGCAACGGGATGGATATCAAATGAAATCAGTGCAGGGTGGGCCAAATACCGTGCCAGCACAAGAGAGAGCATCGCCAGACAAGAGAGGTTATGTTGAATTCAAAGACCTAATGAGCCAGCACGAGATGCTGGAGGCACAAGTACAGATGTACGAGTCTGGTAAGCCGTGGAATTTAGATGGAAAGATGGATCCGGCGTATCGCTAAACTTCTTCGGAAGAGGATAGAGGTTTCATGATACCAACTTTCGGAATTGGTTCAGCTTGATTCCTTTTACTTGTAAAAGCGTTTTCATCAGTCAGGCAGGGTGCATGTCCGAGACCACTGGGATTTCTTTGATTCGGGATATCGTTCGGGCTACAATCAGGTGGACGAGGAATTTGATCTGGTCCTCATGCCCACTGACTTGGCGGCCGGTTCTTGGGCTCTATTGCATCAGCGCTTCTCCGTAGGTCACCAGGGTTATTACAAAGTCTACAAAGTGAGCAAACAATACTATTCATGATTCAAGTCTGTCAGGTTTCGTGGTGGTCGAAGCGGCTTCCATTTTCTTTCTCAACACGTGGTTCGCATCGATCCATGCAGCCCTCACATGGGCTTTTCCACGACTGGATGCGCGTTACAGGTCCAGGTGCATCAGGGACCAGTTCCGTTTGGTCAGATCTGCGGAAGAGCAGTCTCGGACAGCAGATTATGCAGGTCGTTGCGGCTATTGGGCTCCGCGTGATATGCCAGCGAGTACGTGCATATTGGAAGTGGTGAAGCGCAAGGTACCATGAACGGTCTCTAAACGGATATCTACACTGACTCAGTATTTCAGAGCGGCTAATCGGTCGGTGAGTGTGAGGGACAACGATATGCGCAGGTGGCTGCAGGCTTGCCGAGCGCCTTTATGCAGCGTGTCAATCAGCGCACAGCCCTAGACCTGAGTTTTGCATCGTGACCCAACGAGCGGTGAATGTGAATGTAGGCTATCGGGGTACAGTGGTGTCTAAGTACTCCGTGCCTGGGTTAGGCCATACTGATGAGAGTGGGAAAAGAAATGGAGGGCTTCGATGCTAAGCCGTTGACAAATATAAGCGGTCAATGGATTCTCGTGGATCGGAGCTGGGATACCTCGAAGTGCTGAGCCCACCGTGTAAACAGAGATGTGGCGGAGTCAATTGCGAAGGACGAAGAAGACAGGTGTCATATTTAAAGGTCAAAGGAGTATCTAGACAATGTATCCCTCAATTGATGGGCTCAACAACAGGGAAAACAGCATGAGGTTGTGTAGATGAAGCTCTAGAAGCCAGAACTAGTCTCGGAAGAGAATGGATTGACCAACGCTTTCCCCCACCGTGGGCACAAAATAGAGCGATAGCGGGACGGAACCAAACTCTCTCCACGCGCATCCGGGTCTGTGCGACATTATTGAGGCTTTCACGTATTTAATCCCGACCCTGCGTGGGCTGTCTGTCTTCTCTTCTCCCTACTCACCTCGCAGCTGTCTGATCGACCTCTTACCAACTCCTCTGCTCTTCATACCGACTTTGCCTCAGGCTCGAGTCAGCGCCTTCCTCGACCGAAACCCCACCCCACCTTCGTCATCGTCGGTCAGAGTCTTCTGTCCTACCAACAACTGCTTCCTCCCATTGTTTACCCCCAAACCCTCGACACACTCTCTATCTTTCTCTGTTCCTAAAACCATATTCGAGCCGCCAAAATGGGCAAAGTAAGCCACCAATTCCTATCTCAGAAGTCCTAAGTTCTTGAGCTTGTTGTCCGGAGCTCAATTCACCGCCAATTGCCCACACTCACCCCCCGCGGAACAATCTGCTCAACCCGCTTTCCGGACTCTCTGCTAACCTAAACAACCATAGATCACAACAATCCTCTTCGACTGCGACAACACCCTCGTCCTCTCCGAAGCCCTCGCCTTCGAAGCCTGCGCCGAACTCGCCAATGAGATCCTCGAGAAGCAAGGTCTCTCGGACCGCTACACAGGCCCCTCACTCCTCAAAGACTTCGTGGGTCAGAACTTCCGCGGCATGATGGTCTCGCTGTGCAAGAAATACAACTTCACGCTCAGCGACAAGGAGTTCGACGACTACGTCGACAGGGAACTGGGCAAGGTGATCGAGGTGCTTGAGAAGAAGGCTCAGCCCTGTCACGGCGTCATGGATGAGTTGGACAAGTTGCAGAAGGAGGGCAAATACCATCTGGCTGTTGTGTCTTCGTCGGCGCTTAGCAGAGTCCAGGCGTCCATATCGACGGTTGGAATGGAGAAGTACTTCAAGTCGGATGAGGTCTTCTCCGCTGCGACTTCGCTCCCTAAGCCAACTTCCAAGCCTGATCCGGCTATCTATAACCATGCTTGCAAGGTCCTTGGCGTTCAGAACGGCGAGTGCGTTGCTGTTGAGGACAGCAGATCTGGCGCCACGGCCGCGAAGAACGCTAAGATCCCCCTCATCGGATATGTTGGTCCTTACGATGAGGATGAGAAGGAGCATATGATCAAGGTCTTGAAGGAGGAGTGCGGTGCCATCTATGTCATGAACGACTGGAATGAGTTCGACGAGGCCCTGGCGAAGGTCCAGAAAGCGGTTGCTTGACTGGATGGTGGTGATGGGAAGGGCAAGCTGTAAATACAGCAGTACCTTATGCTGGCGGTGATACATGGATATGCAAAGCAATGGACTGGGCTAGACAGAAGTTAGGGCAAGATGCTTTGGCCTGCGCTGGACTATGGACTATAGAATAGATGATCCCTATGAGTATATGGCTTCAATGAATAGACTATTTTAAACCCCTCACATGCAATATCAATATGAAACCCACCCAAACGCCATCAACAAGGGTATAATAAATCACCACAGCTCCTCCAGCTCACGCCAATCCCCATATTTAACAATACCTTCTCCTTTTTTCTTACACCCCAATTCCAATCTCATATCCCAATAACACCTCCGTCGTAGTCCCCTCCCAACCTCTATTTCCGCCCGTAGAAATCATGAAAGAGCAAGTAGGATCAATGAAAAGCTGCGAAATAACACCTGTGCGGTGGCCGGGAACAATGAGATAAGGCACAGCGGTATGTTTTGAATCTGAGTCGCGGAGGTCGTAGAGGCGGAGGATATCGTAGGAGGCGCTTCGTCTTGTTAGTATCGAAAAAGCGAAGGCGAAGGGAAGAAGTAGAGAAGAGGGGATAAGGATGGACTTACCAGACAAGGTGTTTCGCATTCGGCATAGCTCGCACGGCACTCACAGCGCCACTGACGCCTGGGAACTTGAATGTTCGGCGAGGTTCTCGAAGGCCCTTGTGTAGACTGTATTCATCTACAGTTCCATTTCTGCGGCCGGCGTAGATGAAGTTGCCGTCGGGTGACCAGCAGGCGTTCATGCACCAGGGTGGGGTGGATCTCGAAGGAAGAATTCGGGCGATGGGGCTCGATTGCCGTCTGTCCCAAATTCTTAATGTACCGTCCATAGATGCGTCGACAAATGTGGATTCGGAGGATGGAGGATGATCGAATTGTGTTGTAGAGCCGTTGGCGGCGATGGTAGGTTCTTCTGAGTGGGGGAGCCCGTTCATGGTGATGGCTGTCTGCGTCTCCATCTCTCCATTTATAGCAGGCTCGGGCTGAGCAGAGCTCGGAATCTCGTTGCTCTGCTCGGGCGCGGGCTCAGGTTGTGGTGGTTGTACTGGACCGCCTACGTCCATCATGTCGAGATCCGCTTGGGCGTCTTCGTCTTCTTGCTGTTGGAGGCCATTTGCAATTGCTCGCGAAAACTCGTCGTCTTCATCGTCGCCGAATGCTACGCCTGCAGATGGATCACCGGATGGGTCTTTCGAGTCTCCGAATAGAGAATCCTTGTCTCCGAAGAGGGAGTCATCAGGGGATCCTGGCGCATCTTCGGTGCCATTCTCGTCTTTGATTTGGGTTGATCGGCTTGAGGAGCCAATTCCGTTTGGTAAAACACCGTTTGTCAGAGGCTTTGAGGAGGTGTTGGAGGAAAATGTTCCGTTGGAGATGGGTAAGGGGTCTGTGTCCTGCGGAACCGGGAGAGTTGATAACGGTCTTTGCTCGATGGCGGATATCTGACCGCCGCTGGTTTCGAAGCGCCTTTTCACTTGGCCGGTGTTTAAGTCCCAGTCATTGATCGTCTTGTCCCAACTCCCGGACAAGACGGATTTCTCGTCTCGGGACAGCGTAAGTACCGACACCGCAGATGTGTGTTGCTTGAGTGTGGTGATCCGTTTTCCTTCTTCATGACGAACAGTTTGTAGATTTATGCCGCCTGACTCTAAACCAGAGAGAAGCCAGAGCCCTTGGTCATGTACCGCGAGTGAATATACGGAAGACAGATTCGACGGATCATCTGCAGAACCTCGATCTGAAGTTGTATTTAGCGCCAGCCCTCATACAGAAAGTTCTACCAGCATACCTGACATCTCGTAATTCTCCCAATAACTCATAAGCACACCAGCCTTTGTGACACTGTCGACAAACGGATGCCTTTGAGCAACCGTCAGGGCCAGCTTCCCGTTCGCGGTATCAATCCAGTTGAATTTCCTTATGTATCCATCCGCTCCTCCACTGAATATCCATCTCATATCTGGCGTCGCCGTGATCGCATTGATAGAGGTACTGTGAGGCGCGGCAATTGTAGGGACAATATCGTATACCGGCGCGGTAAGGGCTTCGGGGCGAACACTAGGCCGAAAGGGCAGCCCGGACACAGATGATGCTGAGGCAGCTCTTGGAGAAGGTGAGGTCAATAGAACGGTAGGATTTGGGCCGCTTCCGGAACGTCCTGGAGTAGTAGGTACACCATTCGGTAGAGCATTGCGACCCCCATTGGCCTGTCTTTGCGATTGTGAAGGCGACTCCGAATCATCTTGGTCATCATCATCGTCTTCCTCCTCATCGTTATCCCCATCATCGTTGTCTCCATCTTCTTCTTCCGGATCAGCGTCCTCCATTATCTCGTCGACGTCATTGTCGGAGCTCGTATCTGGGGAGCCTGAGTCGTAGTTAGCAAGGTACTCAGCTTTCCTCATTGAGCTTTCGACCCACCTGCTCCATTGTCATCATCATCTTCGAAGCTCGCCATGTTGAACTGTCCATCAATCGAGGCTTGGCGCGGGGAAAGTTGTTAGGTTTCAGGACGGACGTGGAATGAAGACAAGCGAAGAAGCAAGTGTGGTAGTAACTTCTAAGGTGAAAAGGGTATATTAGTATACGGGAGATATCTAAATCAAGGTAGCTGAGTTGCGTTCGCGTTCGACATCGTAGTATCGTTGCGGCTCCGCTTGATGGTCGATCATTGCCGAGAAGAATGGCGGTGGCAGAATGTAAGAATCCGTAAATGAGCACGTAGGGGTAAAATAGGCCTGAGGATTTGGTATTGGAGCCAAGAATGGTCTCTGAGCCTTTCTAATGGGTCATAGAGTTGATATTCAATTTTGAACGCAAATAAAATAAGACGTAGTGCAGAGCGCAACGAACAGTTCTCTGGCCAATTGGGCGAGTGTATGTATGCAGGCTCCACAAATCTCGTTGGCGTAGTTCTTTCCGCGTCAACTTCAACTCTTCCTCGTCGCTGCTTATTGTACTGGCATAGCGTCCAAGACACCTTGATATGTCTGAATCTAGTCAGCCAGCCTTGACTGATGGAGAATGAAATCGTTAGCCAATCACTTCCCCCAAATATCGCAGGTATTGCGAAATGTGTACTCTGCCTTGAGTGAATGTCTTGCGCAAACAGGAAAGAGCAAACACTGTCTTTGAGTGAGACAATGGCAGGCACGCGGCAAGTATCCCGGTGTCATGGCCAGAAGCTGTCCCGATGTAGGCGGGAGTTGAGTCAAAACCAGGGCAAGCTGGCTTGAGTTCTCTGCCCTTCTCTTCGCATCTCCTACACCCCCATTCTGCACATCGTTTCAGTACTGGATGCCCTACCTACCTAGGTATATCCATTTTCCTGCTCATGGTTTGGTATCTCGTCCCATCAGCTCTTTGGGCGCCTTTCAAAACCTCTTTTCTAGGAAAGCCCGATTGTGGGGGTTGAGCTTGCGTACTCTCCTCCGTTTGTGGGCAATCGTCGCCCTGTTTGACTGTAGTCAGAGGTAGGTGGGTATTTTAGCCACAAACCGCCAGATTTTTCTGGTCTCCTCCGCTTCGTGCTATTCATTTGTCCGTCGCAGTTCTACACACTACATTCTTTTATTCCTGACCCCCGAGTGCGGAAAACTGGCCGTCTATTATCGAAGTGAGTGCATCGAACCACCTGCAGATCAGCTGATCACGCTCATGCTCAACCCCGCTCTTCAGCAGACGCGTCTTGTTTATCAACCTCACTTCTACACGTCGCCGTCTCGTTTGCAGAACCGTCTTTGCTCTGTAACGTCTTCGTTGCACTGCCTCGGGCTGATTCGATATGGCCGAAGAAGCCATCCGCGGGCCAGAAGGTATGTTTGCTGGACCCAAGCTTTCATCTCAAACACAACTGATTCGAAGCAGCAACAATGGCGCGTGGTAGGCAAGATTCGACTGACGAGTTGTATCGAGAGCCCTCTCCATTGCCAAATGGGTGGCAACAGAGGAAAGGACGAGGTCGACGTAACAATGAATTCCAAGGTGAGTGTACTGAGCTCTCCCAAGATTTGTTCGCAAGCTGATGGTCATCATCACAGGAGATTTTTCATCGCCACGCGAAAAAATAGAACAGCAAGCTACAAAAGTTTCTGCAAATGTCTTCGAAAATCTGGTCGCAATTGATGACAGTGAACGTAAAATCGAAGGAAGTGATGCTAGTAACGCATCCGACACTGGTGAGCTCCTCTGATTCCTGCCTAAAAAGCGGCCTGATCTTGGTCGCAATGTCGGCCAGCGCTGTGGAAAAGATAGTCAACATAGTTGGCTTTTTCGATCCTCTCCTTGCCGCTGGCTTGGACCGCGATTTTCAACTTGAGTCTCTTACCCGGGTGCTTGCATAAATATATACTACATGCATTCCTCAGCCTGTATATGCTTTGACGAACATCAAAATATCACAATGTTATTCAAGTGATTCTTTGACCAACATGCATATTCCGGCGAAACTGCTGACATTTCTATCCTCACAGAAGTCAACGCCGGCCTTTCAGAACGCTTTTCGAAACATCGAATCTCCCGAAGGAACGACTATGACACTAATCCGTCCTTTAATACCGCTACCCCGCTTCGACACAATCCCGAGCTTAGAACATATGTCAAAACTTCAATGCAGCCTGTAGATGGTGGACCATGGCTCTCGAAGTCTGAAGTTCCTACATCTGATGAGATCTTGGGCAAGCATGATGCCGATACCATTATCAATTTAGGTCCGACTCTTCGACCTAATAAGACCAGTGGAAGTTATGATGATGTTGAGGAGTACTTGGGGATGCAATACGATCTGTTGCGTGAAGATGCGATCCGTCCCTTGAGAGAAGCGGTTGGGAAGGTGAGAGCTGAACCATACCAGCGGGAGGAATTTTATAAGAATAGCGGCATTGGTATCTACGAACCTGTAAGCACGTATCCATGCTCTTCTATACACGCTGCTAATTCTTGTTAGGTTCACTTTAAGGCTGTCACCTTTTCTCCCCGCGGAGTCGCAGTACGAGTTGCTTTCTCGCTCGGTCGTGTTGGAAAGCAAATTAGATGGGAGCAATCGAAGCGTCTTATGACTGGTTCTTTAGTTGCTCTCAGTCCTGCCGATGATGCGTTTAAAACCACCTGTATATTGGCTACCGTTGCCGCAAGACCAATCAGTGCGCTCAAGGAAAATCCACCAGAGATTGACTTGTTTTTTGCTCGGCCAGAAGAAATCGAGCTCGATCCGATGAAACGCTTCATGATGATCGAGGATCGCACAAGCTTCTACGAAGCCAGTCGTCATACCATGCTCGCTCTTCAGAAGATCAAGAGGGAGCCGTGAGTATTTTCGATACCTCTTCGGTGACGAAAACGTAATCTAACTTTGCATAGATTTCCCTTATCTGAACACATTGTCAAGGTTCAACCTGAGGTCGACCCTCCCCTCTATATCCAGAATAATCCCTACGTAGATCTTAGCTCAATCGTTGCCATAGAGGATGGCCCAGCATACGAAAACGTCAACATTTTGGAAGAGTGGCCAAACACGACTACAACTGGACTCGACGACTCTCAGTCTGCAGCGTTACATCGTATTCTCACGAAACGTCTTGCGATCGTACAAGGACCACCTGGCACAGGCAAGACCTATGTTTCTGTTGTGGCTCTCAAGGCCTTGATTGGCAACATGAAACCGGGAGACCCTCCTATAATTGTTACTTGCCAGACGAACCATGCTCTTGATCAGCTTTTGAGGCATGTAGCTCGATTTGAACCCAACGGATTTGCCAGATTAGGAGGCCGATCAAAGGATCTGAAGGTTGTGAAGGAGCGAACCCTCTACGCACTCCGAAATAGTTTTTCTAATCCACTTGTGGCTCCCGGCCCTAA
>AJFK01000890.1:0-137883 GCA_000467715.1 Hysterium pulicare CBS 123377
CCCAAAAGGACCTTGAGAAGGAAATGAAAATGATCCTAGCCCCTATGGAAGCCAACCAAGACCAACTTTTAAATCACAGGCTGCTTCGTCAATTGGGATTGCTCACGGAAACTCAAGCTAATTCTCTTGAATTTGCTGGTGCTCAAAACCATTCTTTTATGGAAATATGGCTGGGGACATCTATTCAGAATGCTCTACGACCCATGCTGCCCGACGACTTTGGTATTGAAATTGAGGAGGTTGATCTCGAATTCGAACAACTCAAGGAGCTGGAAGCCGAAGCATTTGCCGAGGAAGACGACATCGAAACACTGAAGGGAAGTAAGGTTCTCCTGAGCGACAATTTTACCGGCAGGATCATCACGGCATTGAGTGACGACCAAGTGCGACGACTATTAGAAATGGAAGACCTCAATGAGATCAAAAAGAAGTTCCGAGGAACTGTTTATCGATATCTCCAACGGGAGGCAAAGCGAATCATCGTCGAAGCTTTCCGTCAACAAGCCAAGAAATACGACAGCGCTTCCTTCCAGCGGCGCATGGGCCAATTCGAACAAGATAGTTTAATCCTCAGAGACCAGAAGGTCATTGGCCTGACGACCACTGGCCTCAGCAAATACCGAGCTCTGGTTGCGAGCCTCAAACCCAAAATTGTAGTCGTCGAAGAAGCCGCGGAGACACTTGAAGCCCCTATCATCGCTGCATGCATGCCTTCTCTAGAGCAGCTTGTGCTAGTTGGCGACCACAAACAGCTTCGACCACATTGTCAAGTTCAAGAGCATGAGGATGAACCGTACTTCTTCAACTTCTCCTTGTTCGAACGTATGGTCGAGAACGGCATCGAGTTCGAGACCCTAAGAAGTCAGCGCCGCATGATTCCTGAGATCCGTCGCCTCATAACGCCCATCTATGAGCAGGGGCTCATCGACCATCCAACTGTCAAAGATAGCCAGAATCGGCGACCTGTAGAAGGCATGGGTGGGTGCAATTCGTGGTTTTTTACCCACGAAGGGCACGAATCTCAAGATGACAACATGTCTTCAATCAACGTCATGGAAGCACAAATGATTGTGGGCTTCTTTGATTACCTGGTTTATAACGGAATCAGCGTCGACGATATTACGGTTCTCACATTCTACAATGGCCAACGTAAAAAAATCCTCAGTCTTCTCAAAAATCACCCAAATTTGACAAGTCACACCTTCTTCAAAGTTGTTACGGTTGATTCATATCAGGGGGAGGAGAACGAGATTGTTTTGCTGTCACTCGTTCGCAGCAATGCGAACTACAAAATTGGCTTCCTCGGCGTCGAGAACCGCGTTTGTGTTGCCTTGTCCCGGGCCAAACGTGGCTTCTACATCTTCGGCAATGGTCAATTACTGTGCGGTGAAAGCAAGATATGGTCCAACGTCATTATGACCATGTATGGGAAGTACCGTGATGTGGATGGGAAGTATCGTGATATGGATAGGAAGTGCCGTGATATGGATAAACACCCCGATCTGCCGGAGACTGGTCCAACGAGACGCGTGGGTTATCGACTTCCCCTCCAATGCATCAAGCATGATCGGAAGACTTTCATCGAGGGTAAGTTCTTTGCGTCTTTGTCTATAGCTCCATTAACCACCACGTTCTAGATCCTAGCGACTGGGAGTTGATCAATGGCGGATGTGACAAGAAGTGTCGCTGTACTCTGCCTTGTGGTCATATCTGCATGCTACGCTGCCATCCGTAAGTCAATGTCATTTGTCAAGAGCTATCAACGCTAATTGTCTATCGCAGTTTCTCCGGATCTCGTATCAACTGTACACAAAAATGCACGAAGGTCGTAGAGAATTGCGGACACCCATGTTCTGGGATATGCTGTGACCCTTGCAAGTGTGACACTTGCATTACGGCCAACAAGTCTGGTATGCGAGCAGTAATGAAGCCAGCTACAAATCAGGACATCCCTCTTGAGAAGTATACGCGAACACCCTCCTCGGGCACCTCCGGATCACACAAGAAAGACTGGGAACAGTATGCCAATAGCGGAGTCATAGAGGACGATATGGCCTTCTTCCAGCGTGCTCGGGCCCTCCGTTTTCCATCTCAGGAGAACTCGACTCCGCCACTCAACGGGTACGGTGCTTTTCAGGTTACGAATGGCGCCGGCTCTGTTAAGCCTGCAGACCCTCCTTCCACTCCACCCAGCGGTGGTGCGAAAATTCTCAAGGTGTCTCCGGTAAAGAACGCCGAGCCCAAGACGCCCCGGAAACTGGATCCGAACTTGCTGATTGATATTTCTCCCTCGCCACCTCAGCGGTACCGTTACCAGGAACAATTCGTGCCAATGGAGTCTCAGGAGCCAACCCGACCACAGAATCTTTCAAAGAAGTTTAAGCAATCTGGGCGGAGCTTGCTCGATTGAGTGACAACTCTCATGGGCTAATCAAATGAATCCACATTTCTTCAAAACGACGAAACAGAAGGCAGAGTATCAAATGGATACGTCTGGAAAAGGGTTGTTGACAAAAGGACAAGGGAAAGTGGAGTTGAGAGTTTTTTCCTTGATATCAAAATAATGGTTCAAAAGGCGTGAATGCCCTCATGGTCTGTACTTTGCTGAGCAGCTTTTATAGTTGTTTCTACATGGTATGACTGTCACCTACTCATCACTCGGCCTATATAACCAGGTAACATAGTCTAAAATCCCTAAATAAATACCATTGGTATATCTGAGGTGCATGCTATGTACACAAGATGTGAAAAATTAGTTTTCAGATCATAACCGTAGGTGATTGTGCTTTTCATGGCCTGCAGCTCAAAGTTCTCATGTGCGGCGAACTCCGTGCCGAGAAGATCTGGATTTGGAAACTTGCTGCCTGCGCCCTCAACCTTGTCACTCGAACCTCAACCTCAGCTTGAAGAAGAGTTTGGTAAAGCTCAACCCCGCGTAAACGGTGATTGTATTTAAAACTCTCGGTCTCAGCTTCCATACCTGACCGAGTATGCACGTCCTACCGAGACTTCAATTGTAACAGTATGGCGGTTCCGTTTGGATTCTCCGCAGGAGACTTTATTGCTGCAATAAGTATGTTTCCCAATGGCGCCAAAGGCTGCCGTCGGCGCCCCGGTGTCCTTACCGTTTACCCTATCACAGCGCTCAGAAGTGTCGGTGGCGCGTCATCGGACTATCAAGGTCTTATTATAGAGCTGCAAGGATTGGAAGGCATCCTTTCTCGCCTTATAGCCTTGGAGCCAACGGAAAGCAATATCGCCCATGTGGACGCCATCAGGTGCATGGCAATCGCATGCAATCTGCCTTTGACTGAGTTTCGGAACAAAATATGCAAGTTTGAACAAGACTTGGGTCCAAAGGCCAGCAAATCTTTATCATTGCGAGGGACCAGCCAGAAAGCGAGATGGACAGTTATTCTCAGCCCAGAAGTAAAGAAGTTGCGCGCACTGGTCGCCGCTAAAGTGCTGAGCATAAATCTCCTATTAGCTATGCATGCCTCTGAGGCTTTGTCACGATTGGAGACAAGTTCGAAGAGCAGGCATGAAGATGTGATGGCTGAGGTTCAGCACGTTAGCAATCGAATTAGAAAAGCTGAGGAGCGGATCTTAGGCAAAGCTACGCAAATGACTGTAGAGCTAGAGCACGGTATGGACCGAATCTGTCGCACACATGCCACTGTAGCTCGAGACGTTGCATCTTTAACGACGGCGACGGAATCCACGAACAGGTCTATTGTCGACCTCCATGGCGTAGGGAACCAAATCGTATCCTTCATTCGTACCTTTCCAACTGAATTACGTACTCTTCTGAACAATATTGTCCGTAGAAATATGGAGATGTACATGATACTACTCAGCATTCAAAGGCAGTTACCGAAGTCTCCAACAATGCTCTTATCGACCGATATCAAGTTTGAGAATGCCCTCGGTATCTCGCGTCCATTGCCGTACGAATTCTTCAAGTACTGGCAGGTAAGATGATGCTTGTTGGTCTTATAGATTCGAAGGGCAATAACTAACAACCTATAGCCATTTGAGGGGCTGCGTCAAGCAAAATTCCAAGAAACCCCAGGTTCCGCAAAAGTTGCACGTGGACAGTACTGCCTTGTTCATCGTCAAAGACCAGCACTGGTCCTCAATCAGCAAAATTGGTCAAAATTCGTACAACCCGGGGCTGATATTATGATGCTCATGGTCATGTTTGAGATTACTGCAGCGCAATCATCTTGCCCTCGGCCGTCCTGTGAAGGAAGAACAGAGCACAGCTCGATGTCGTCCTGCCTTGTGACCTGGTAAGATTCATACCATTACTGTGGAGAACGACAGCTTACTTTTGAAATAAGTTCCAACTGCGGACTCCGCTACATCCTCAATCCAGATGTGCTCGTAGGAACAGAGATGGACATAGATTCGGAGCATGCCATCTTGTCCGCACAAGCCCAGGAAGATATCGAAATCTTCGGCCCATGCAACGTTCCTTGGGAAGTCCAAGCTGAAGAATTACCGGAAATCCAACAAAGTTCCGGCCACCTCAAGTCATCATCAGTGATAACTGGAAGTCTTTTAGAAGGGTCATCGTTGCACACTTCGTCTACTAACAGCATAGCCACACACGGATCGCGAACAGATGCAGCCCCATATCTCAGAAGCTTCTCTCCCCAATTCACTACGAATAGCGATCCACCCCTCATTAATTGGCTAGCCCAAACTGTTGAACCGTTGAACGCAGTGAATTCTGCTGCGAAGCGAAAAACATACGACGAGCAGGAAGAAGGCTCGAGGAAACGATTAAAGATACAAGAGATGGAAGAAGTGGAAATATTCAAGAACATTCAGATTCCCAGCTTGAAAGATGTTTCAGAGAATCATCGAAATACAAGACCAGATCAATCCACTTTGGATAATACCGAAGTTGGGATGCGCGTGTTCCTTCCGAATATCGAAGATCGATATCCCGAGATGGAGTATTTCCTTGCCATGCGGATCGCTGAAGCAAACTGGGCCCGTGCAAAGCGGCTTAGTCTTGCTAGAGATTCCGAGAAAGCTTTGCGTTCAATGAGGGCTGCTTTTCTTGAAGAATCTGATGCTAAGAAAGCTCACAGTTTGATGAAGGCTGCTCTCGCCGAAGATAATCAGCCCCACGGTCACAACGAACCGATTCCCGGAGAATCCTCAACATTAATTCAAGATTACAGTCAGCGTTCAGAGTCGAAAAGCACGCATGTTGACGTCGATATGCGGGGCCAATCCCCCTTGCCTGATATTCCTGTGCAGGCTTCCGATACGAACTTGACTCCGCATACACTATTTCAGAACGAGCAAGTCACGCCACTCGCATGCCCTATTGCAAGCTACTAACCCTGTCTCAAGTATACAGCTCCCACCCCAGGACTCTGAAGAACGCCCTTCACCTGATTCATTACTATCACCACGAAGAGGTCATGCATACAAACGCTCAAAAGCCCCGCCCGTAATCGGGAGAACAAGATTGTCTGTAAATACAAAGAATGCGCGGATCTCACGTTTTTTCAAATGTCTGATTGGAGGTTAGTCTACCGTCTTTACTCACCCAGTACTCATTCGATTACCTGGATCTTATTTTCTCACTTAATACTCATCTGCTCGTCGCTAATTATTCTTTATAGGAAACACATGGACAAACATGAGCGCCCATATAAATGTAAAATCAAAGGTTGTGAGAAACTTCAAGGTTTTACATACAGCGGCGGACTTAAACGTCATGAGAGGGAAGTTCACAAATTACATGGCGGCATTAAGAAATCTCTATTTTGTCCCTTCGCAGACTGCAAGCGCAGCTCAGGATCAGGGTTTGCAAGGGAGGAGAACCTTGCTGAGCATAAGAGAAGAGTCCACCGCACATCATCCGACTTGTCCCCTGTAGTTCTCCCAAAGGATACTAAAAACCACTTATATTCAGAATCCAATTTTTGGTCCGCATTTCCAACTTATCCGAGCCGACCTGCATCTCTGTCTTCCAGCATGAACAGTTCGCTACGAGGGGGGGAAGCTCTGGATTCTACCTACCAGAATAACATCAAAGAAGACAATGGCAAGCGCATTAGCGGCACGTGCAATGTTGGCCTCGAAAGACCACAGTTAATTGATGTCGCCCCTCCGGAGAATCCAGAATTACCAGAATATCTCAAAGCCGAATCTTGTAGCATCGAGCCATTTCCCAACATCGCCTCTGAGCCTGATTCTGTGGCAGCCTGCTTCCGCCTACCGGAGCTTGCTACCAGCTACACCGAGGGAAGAAGTTTTGTTTGTGAAGTATGCGGACGGGAAACAACTTTGACGCGAAAACGTCACTGGAAGTGAGTGTTTTGTGTACGGTGTATCCAACGGAGCATTACTGATTGGAACTAGGCGCCATATACTTCATGATCTCAGGCCATATATCTGCACTTACGAGAACTGCAGTGCACCCGTCGAGACATTTGGACGCCGGAAGGATCTTATGAATCACGAGAGGCATTGCCCTGGCTTGAGGGTGTGTGGAAAACGACTGGAGTACGATGCCTGTCCATTCTGCCAAAGAAAACTTCGAGGAACAGAAGGAGTTTCGAAGCATATTGCGCGTCACATGGAAGAAGTGGCTTTTCTTGCTTTGAACTCAACATACAGCCAGTGGCATTACTACGATGACTCTGCTTCTGGTGGTTGATTTGGAAATGCCGACTTCCTACCTCAACTATTTCTCCAGCTTTTTGGACTCATAAATGAATCCCTCCGCCCTGCTCGGAACATATGCCGGAATATTCCAGTTCCATAAGCAAACATCAGCAGCAATCAATGATGTTGTCATTTTGGCAACCTCGGGCACCACAGCATTCTTGCAAGTTTCTTATTTCGTCACTCTCACTTTCTCTCATCACGGTATCATTTCCACTCCAATACGAACTAAACTTTCATTGATTTTACCTACGCCATTATACCTCCATCTATAATCTGCACAGTCCCAGTAATATACTGGCTTCCATCGCAGAGCAACCACGCAATCAACGCTGCGACCTCTTCCGGTCTACCCTTCCGCGGAATCTGTATCTTGTAATCCCCTTCCTTCCCTCTGATTCTCACAGAATCACGATGCATTTCAGTATCGATAATACCCCTACACGACCAATCGTCAGCGAACACTTCCAAATGCACATATCCACCGCTCAACGCTCCCAAAATATCCAAGTCCAAGACAAGAGAAAAAGAGGAGAGTAGACTCACGGCGCAATACAATTAACCCTAATCCCCCTATCCCCAACCTCCTTCGCCGCCGTCTTCGTCAACCCCACAACCCCATGCTTAGCAACCGTATACGCCGCATTCTTCGGAAAACCCCCCAATCCCGCAATACTAGCCGCATTCACAATACTCGCCTTCTCGTTCATATTCCGTATCTGCGCCCGCATGCACTGCATAACCCCCGTAATATTCACATCCAGCACGAACTGCCAATCCTCATCGTTCAGATCCTCGACGCGCTCAATATTAATGCTTTTCGGAATCACGCCAGCGAGATTGGCGGCGCCGTCGAGTTTCCCGAATCTAGAGACGACGTCGTTGATCCAGCTGTCTACTTGGTCTCGCTTTCGCACGTCGACTAATGTGGCTATCACTTCTCCGCCTCCGCCTGCTTTTGCTTTTGCTCTTATTTCTTGCTCTGCTTTTTCGAGATTCGCTTTGTTGATGTCGGAGATTGCGACTTTGGCGCCCTGCGAGACGAGGAGCGTGGCTGTTGCATAGCCGATGCCCGCTGCGCCTCCTGTGATGGCGATTACTTTGCCTGTCATGTTGAAGAGCGGGGGCACCTGTTTGAAGGATTGGGAGATGGGGGTTTCGTTTATGGGGACGCCGTTGATGGACATGGCGGGCGAGAGAAGTGTTGACGAAGATACGGGGATAGAGATTTGGACGGGAATTGGCTTTTCGGAGGATTAAAGGAGGGTGGAGATGGTGATGGGGAGGAGGTCTGATGGTAAATTTATGTAGTAAAACTAGATAAGCTACTCTTTTCGAGGCTCGAGCAGTATATCGTCACATCAAAAGATTGAACTTTAGAATAGGCGAATAGCTCAGATTACAAACTTTCTACCTGCAGTGTATGGACAACCCGACCAAAATGTTCCCATGACGCCGTTCGGATGTCCTCTGGCAGAGCTTCTACATGTGAGGTTATTTTAGGCAGCTAACAACTACGACATTGAACCAGGAACAACTTGCCCCGCCTCCATACCCCGCCTTCGCGGTTGCTTGTCCGCGTTTAGTGTTAGAAGAACCGGGATTCTGGATAGGGCTGAGGTGGAGCGTCGAGGGGAAAATGTTATCCGAACTGAGAATCGGTCACGTGAGGACAATTGTTGAGGACCTGAGGAGAAAACCGAAATGGAATTAAGTAAATGCTGCATGCTGTAGGTATTCTGAGTATATCATCTAGTTGAAGAAGAGCAAATAAGTGCCCGCCTAGATGGCGACTTCAGATACCCTAACCATGCCCTCTACACTTCCTCGTTCACAAGAAAGAAATCATCCCGCAAACTACTCCCGATTAGCCATCATCTTCTCAAAGGTACAACTACATGCTTCAATCACATTCCCCCACGGATCCTGGCAATAAAGTGCAAGCTGCTTCTCCGCCTCCCCTTGACAACTCTGCGGCACGACCGTCTCCCCAATCTTCTTGCCACCAGCCTTGATCACTCTCTCGCATAGCACCTCAGGGTCTGGATCCGTAACCGCAATGTGGAAGACTCCACCGCGCGTGTAGTCGAAGCTGGCGGGCTGGCTCATGGGTGGATCGATGAATTGGAAGAGCTCGAATCCGATGCCGTTGCCGGTTGTCAAGAAGGCGATTTTCACCTTGTGTGAGGGTATCGCCGTAGACTCGGAAGACAGGAGCGTTGGGGTCTACGGCTCGGTCAGAGCATGCTGGGCCGGAGCGGAGTTTGCGGAAACCGAATATGGAGGTGTAGAAGGTTATTGCGGCGTCGATGTCGGGGACATGGAGAGCTATGTGGTTGATGACGCGGTTGTGAGGTGGTGATTCCATTTGGGACGGACCAACTTATCGTAGTGAGAATTTAACAACAAATGATACGTGTTTTAGATATTCGCGAAAGTGGACTGATTGAACAACGGACTTCTGCAGCTTCGAATGAAGAACTTTTAGCCTCTCCATGATTATTCAGTTCCATGATACACTGCCAGGAAATACTTTTCCCGGAAAAATACTCCTGCCATCGCAGTTGTAGACCATGATATAGGCGAGCGGTGATGGGGAAAGGGTTTAATGGTTCCCCGCGTCGGGATGGAGCATCCGTAAAGCGTTGCACTAGCGGCGGCTGCTACTGTAGATGGCTTCACCAGACCATCCACTTACAAAGACAGCCATTATTGCTTGGGCCTCCATCTCTTTTTTTCGCACCCAGTCCTATCTCTTGCAATGTTGGATCAGTCTCATCCAGTATGAGTTCCTCAAGGTGTCCGTTATTTTCATAATCGATTATCCAGTTTTCATTGTCCAGCGCAACCATTTGTTCACAAGTTCCACTGGCAGTGTTTGGTAGACGCCTCTCCACTATTTTTGTAACAGAAGGAATGACCGGCAAATCAGTCATTGGAAAGTCTGACGCATTCAAATTACCGCTGGCTTTGGCCGCTGAGTTGTCTGATACATATATGTAACCCTCGAAGAATGTTTCCAGGAATTTACAAACCCAGGGTTTATCCCCTGACTGAACTTGAAGCTTGGCAGGATCTGGTGGATGGATTTGCGTGCTTCCGTTTATGATCTGATTTTCTTGCAAGATGACAATTCGAGTAAAAGAACTCTGAAAATGATATGCTGGGCCAAGGGTAGGAAATTCAAGATCAATCACGAGGTTGAGGAGGGTTGAGTTGATCTGTGGTGGCTGAGCACCATATGGCGTCCCATCGCTCATGTTGAGAGGCTGAACAGACGCTATCGTCATGTTGGGGTTATTAGCAGGAGATGGAAGAAGACTAATTGTAAACGTGTTGTTTACACCGCAGGGCCAAGCTGCAGTCTCGTTGTTTCCTGCGAGGCAAGATGCATCTTCTTGCTGGGGTATACCGAGAGGTACAATAAATGTGCCACGTTGAAGCGGAGGCATATTTGAAGGCGTTGGTATCGGTGTTGCACCTAGTAGAATAGTACTTGACACTGTAGGTGACGGAGAAACAGATTGTGCTTTCGTTGGGCTATATAACATTAGTGCCTGTCCTTACTAAACTTGATGCAATGTGTTTCACCTGTGGAAGTGCCGGCTTTTGACAATACCTAGGGTTAGCCCAGCTATGACGGCTAGGCTTAATTGGATGCCTGCGATGATGACGATCCGGTACTTTAAGGGAATTCGACTCCATTTAGTATCAGGTAAATCCGGGAGAGCCTTCTGCTCTGCATTGATGGTAACTCTTGTTCCTGGCACGACTTCTTTTTCCTCCCGACCCAACGCGAATTGTTTGGCATTAGGGCTGTTGAGCCTTTCAAAAGGCGTAACCTCAATACCATCGATTGAAACGGTCGGAGTGTTCGGATTGGCATGAAGCAATTGATCTTGCCCATATGTTTCGGTGTAGTGGCTTCTGTTGTCGATTGGCAGATACCGAATACTGACTACCGTAGACCGGGGATGGGACTGCATGGGTTCAATCGCAAAGTGAAATGACTTGCAATTTATCTCGAGATAGCTAGAAACCGTGATGAAGCGAGTTGTAGTGGGGAAGCGGAAATGTCATTCTCTGCGTGTTGGATGAATGGAAAGAAACACCAGTGCCAGCACGGGTGCCCGAGAAAGAGCAGGAGAAATCTAGATCGCAACTGACTGCAACGCATAATAGATATACGAATCAACCATGCTCCACTGTAGCAATGAAGAAAGTAGTACGCAAGCAAGTACCTCTTTGGTTGGTTTCAAGTGTGCTGTGCCACTCTCGCGCGTTCTTCAGCGAACAACCCCGCCTGTCGCAGCGCCAATCAGTTGCTCTGATTGCTAACATCTTGCAGAGACCATCTGGCTTGCCAAGGCGAAATTCATGCCTTAATATTCTCTCATAAGTGTCCTGAATGCACAGTCCAAGGAAATAATGGGGGAGTTTAAGAAAGATGGAGGAATGGTTTGGGCTGCGACGTGGGGGCGTGTTTGGTGGAGATCGGCACCGCTACAGCATTAACGATGGATGCTTTGTTTCAGCATTTCCTACGGAAGAAAGAGATTTTGCATCGCCAATGATAGACGGCATCTAGACATTGGCAGGTTAATGCGTAGTCGCCAATCAACTCATTTCCTTCACCTTCGTATATACTCTCGAGATCTTGCAATCTCCGTTGACACGACTTCAACGAGCATTGAAAAAGAGTTTGATTAAGCTCAACCACGCGTAAGCGGTGATTATGTTCAAAGCTCTCATTTATGGTTGATTTCATTGAATAATGTAACGGTGTTGCTTTGATTTTGCGTTGAGTTCGTCAACGAGCATTATTATATCGGCCACCCAGCGAGAAGCGCTACTGCTCTCTCAAACTTACCCTGCAGAAGAGATTCTTGTGTTTCACAAACCAGATATTCAAGATTTCTAGCGGTGCATTCGGATCGGCGAGTTCAAAGTCGAACTTGCGTACCAGCGCGGGTATGAGGACTGAGATCTCCAGGAGGCTAATGTTCTTGCCAAGGCAAGTCCGCGAGCCATGGCCGAACTAGTAAACCGGTCGATATCAGCGATGGTTTTTAGAGATGGATGCAGAGGTTACATAGAAACCGGAACAAAATCGTTGTTGTCCAGGTCATGACTTACTGGAAGATAGTATCTGTCCATTCTCTGAGACCGTTCGTCACTTTCGAGCCATCGCTCTGGTCGAAACTCGGCTGCATCTTCACCGAAGACACTCGTGTTGTGGTGTGCGACCCACGTATTGATACCAACAATAGTCTAAAGGGACTCAAGTATTAGGTCACTTCTACCGTTTGACCGTGCGGAGAAGAAGAAAACTCACTCCTTCAGGGAAAAAGGTACCGGCAATACTGGCTCCTCCTTTTGGCACAACACGACCCAAGGGAAGGCCTGTGGCGGGGTGAAGCCTCAACGCCTCCTTGATGACTGCTTGAAGATACGGCATCTTCTGGGCATCATTGAACGTCACTGGATTGGAGCTGAGCCCTTTTGAGATCTGGTCATCTATCTCTGCTCGAAGCTAATTTCGATGCTTGTTAGACTTGTCCGAATAATTCTTTCTAGAAGGGTACCGCTGCTCACCTTTGCAAGTGCCTGTGGATCCTTTAGCAAGTACGAGAAGATGGCGCTCAGGGTGATACTCGTAGTATCACTGCCAGCGCCGATATTGGACATGCATGTTATAAGAACCTCCTGCATAGTGAAATTCTCCGGATCTTCCGCATGCTTCTGTAAGACGCGGGCCAAGAAGTCATCTCCCGAACCCGGCTTCTTCTCAACGTCGGTATGGGTCTGCTCCTCCTTCAATCGTTCCTGAATCTGAGCGGCACTGAAGCTTACGACATGCGGGAGGCCCATTGAGAACAAAGTCATCATTTTGTGGAGGAACGAGTGGAATTCGTAGTAGATTCCCATCTGCGAAACGTAGACCATGATCGAATTCAATGATGAGAAGATGCCTTCGGAGTCTATGCCCTTATCGAGTAGACCGAAACGTTTGTCGACCTGATCTGATCAGCCCAGTGTAATCGATGGATGTCGGATCTGCTTCTTACAGTGATCAATCCGATCAGGTCGAATGCATAACATTGCAGCCAGTGCTGTAGATTGAACACTTCTCGTGTTCGAGCGAACTCTTCGAATCGTTTGGTGACGATAGCGGTACACTCGTTAACACACGGCTCCATGCGAAGCAGCGCTGTGAGGGAGTATAAAGAGGCGACTTTACGCCGATTGTCGGCATGTCGTCTCACGTTTTGATCCGTGAACAGGTCTGGGACTCCTGGAGTACTTGTAGCGGTATACCATGGTGACTAGCATAGGTTCGTCAGTTGTTTTCTTGAACTCCGTCGAACAGAGTGAGCAATAGAGCATTTACGTGCCTTGATGAACTTGGTGCCATGCCCATAGATGGTCTTGATGGCCTCGGGGTCATCGATGCTGTATTCGTTCGGAGTGATTTGGACAATGGGGCCTATGTCATAGATGAGTAGCTGTGACGGTGAATGGCTACATCGGATGAAGGGACAGCAATGTCCAGTTCCCATGGGCAGACATAAGCTTCGACAACCCACCGTATTTTCTGTGAAGTGCAATATTCGTGTTTTGGAAGTCGCCCTTACGGACGCTGAAAAAGTACCAAAGTCGAGTGAATTTCGCAAACAGTGGACCTGGGACCCTTGGTACTTTGGGCGATACCACGCGATAGAGAGACCGTATTGCCAACAGCAGACAAAGCGTAGCAGGAACAACGTAGAACAAGTCCTGGAGCCGGAAAGAGTCGTTGAGTGTTTGGAGACCTGCCATCGTATATCGCAATACGTGAATTGGTTGGTAGAAGGCTAGATTCCGGTGCGAGCTGAACGAGTCGTAGACCAGCTATTTATCTTCTAGCAAGATCTCTCGATGCTCTCAATCTCACGCATACCAGATATGGAAACACGCGGAGTAGAGTGCGCTGGTCACTGCTGTAGGTGTGGAGAAGAATCTGCGGGGAAGACATCTCCTTAGGTCGTTTTGAGCATGGCTAAACTTCATAGACAGCATTTGGACGCGACGCTATCCAGTAGGAAGAACGCAATAAGTTGTCGAAGCTCACTAGTCGCCAGATGAAATGCGACTACAAGGTCGCCTACCCGGATGTGGGGGTTTACCGGCCATACGGGAAGTAAGGCCGGAAATCTCCAGCAGCCGTCCTGTGAACGGGGACCCCAGCTGCCCCCAGACAGACATTCGCAACAGCAACTCTGTGAGACTAGAGGCCTTCATTTTGGGGCCAGTTGAGCTGCCAAGAGGTTCTAGATGGAGTAAATAGTGGACCACCAAGGTCGTACACGATTTGAATAGACTTAATATTACCATAAAACTCAACTCCCTTGATATTTCTTCGCGCGCACGACATTAAAATATGTTCAGTGAATGAGGTCGATGTTGATTTCGAGTGCTCACCTTACTAAATACCGTACCAGAAAACTCCGGAAGTCACAATTACATGTCGGGTAATTCCAACCTCCCCTCCCTTCGGCGATAAAATGTAGCGATTCATATACACGCGATACCATAACTGGCCTAGAGGCTACCCAAATAAGTAATATGTGCTCAATGAAACAAATCCCGGATATTCCTGATTACTTCCAGACAAGGGAAATTCCCGGCTCGCTATCAGATCTCCGGTATTCCAACGACACCCCGAGCTGGGATGCACAGACGCGAAGTAGGAGATTGATCAGCGTTTCTTTGTCTGTGAGATAGGATGGAACACTTGGGAGGGATGATATGGTACTTCTGGAACATGAAACCTCATCCAGTGTGAAGCTGAAAGATGCTTAGGGTTGGTTGAGGTGGAAGTGCTTTAGGTCGGGGAAGGCTGGGCAAGAGACCTTTCCCAGACAGGCATAGCCGTTTCCAGCAGAACTCCTTCAAAGATATTTACCAGCCATCCTTCAGGAAATCTTCTCTCATGTCTTTCCGGCTCGCTGCTTGCAGTCACTATTCGCCATGCTTACTTTAACTCGTTACGTTGAAGCGCTTCGCAAACATTGCAGTTTCATTCATTATATTTAATTCCTTCCTCATCACTGAAAAAAGAAACCACACATACACATCACAAGCATGATTCACACAATTCACACAATTCATCCAAGACAACAAGCCGTCAACGGAAAACACAATCGTATACAGAATCTCAAAGTATCATATATGCTTCCAAACCAGAATTCCATCATAGAACGAGATGACAAGAAAGATCTCATAATCCACCGTCAGCGGGACACACTGGGCAGCAAATACAGTAAAAACTAGTACTAATGTGGGCGATGAGGATTCCTCAACCAACAAAGCTACCTGTCGGAGGCACGGCTTATCAAAAGCCGTATGAGACAGCGGCACTGCTTCAGTGCAGTGTCGTATGCACTGAGAGAGACGTATTGAGAACGCTGAGTGATGCACATGTCACATTATTTAAACATGTGCCAATCAACTGGAGGCAACTCCGATCTTGCCATGACCTAACCCAAAGCCAGCCTTTACTAAAGGCCTAAGCTATATTGGTGAGCTCCAGCCCTAGTTGTGGGCCGCATGTGAGAATAGGTCGCGAACCTGGTCTGTGGAACTTCATTCAGGGGTCTACGGGATAGTATTGACCCGAACTGGATATACTTATATTCTAAGGATTGAATGATAACCTTTGCGAGACAACCAATGAGAGAAGAGCTACTTTGGAGTTCATGCCTTCGGATGTTACCCTATATTTCTCCGGGCTTTCGCCGCCCCATCCTCAGACTTCTGTCATACAGGATTTGCCTCGCTCAGTGAAACAAGCCCAAGCTTCATGCACCTGACTGAGCGAGCCGATAATGACTTGTCAGCGTGTACATTGATTGCCTCGAGACGGAAGAGAGAAAAAACCCGAGTCCAATCACCGAAAAAGCATTCAATAGATGCCACTCCTTATAAAAAGATAATCCCTGTCAAACCATCAGAAACCATTATATTGACAATGCTTTGCCCAAAATGATCACCGGATCATTACATGGGTGTAGTTGAGGATCAAGATGCGCCGGGTTGGAGAAGGCAATGTCCAAAGCATTAATTCACAATATGGTAATGTCGAGATAGATGGCCAGGCATAAGAAATAAGCGGAATCTCCGTCCATGTATACGATAATGACCCTGCACTCCCTCCCTCGACAATATAGAGACAATACTCTCTATAATACGCAGAACGCATGCTTCGGTTGAATGATGACATGAATACACACTAGCGAGCGTATAAGGAAGTGAAAGTCCATCGCTGAGTAATATCAGGCTACAGCTGCCATTCCAGGTCTGACTAGGGGAGGAAGTGATGACGTTCTATCAGTTGCTTCTAGTGATTTCCGAGATTAGAGACGGAGAGCCATTCCTCGACTATCCTAGGCTTTGGTGGCAATGGCGCAAGCCCCGCTCGTTCAGGTGACGATGTCACTTAGAGATCATCCAGTTCCTGGGGTATACCGTCATGAGTACGCATGTCGATTGAAGGTGAAACGGCTGAGAGACTACCATTCTCAGCTTCTGAAATATCATTGGCGGTCGCGTTGACAATCTGGACCTGACCGTGATTCTTAGGGGGATTCTGGTGAGAGTGAAGGCCGTCGTCGTAGGTAAATATTCCATTGGGCTCGCCTGACGTATTTGTTGATTCGTCCTTATCTTCCTCCTCCACATGAGTTTGCGAACTCGTCGAATGTTCTTTGAGTTTTGGATGCTTAAGATCCTCTAGATCGAGTACAGCAAGGAGGTCTCCGGCAGCTGTCGTAGGTACCACACCATCACAATTTTTCCAGTCGCCTAATCCAAGCTCTTCATGCGCGAGTCGTTGCAACTGCAATGTACCGTTTGTAGTCCACTCCAGCCTAGCGTAATGGTTGAGTCGATGACGCCGGATCCATCCCACGCAAGACTCTAGCGTATAGTGGATGATTAAGATGATGCCCCCCACGACAAAGATGAATGTAAGCCCGAAGATGGAGAAATTTGCATACGCCGCACTCCGAATTTTCTGAAGGGAAGTAAGCTCCTATACTGTGGTGAATTGACAAGGTCGCCTACTTGATTCCGGCAAAAGTATTGCCCGTACTTGTCACTTGGATGCATTGTGTACCGACTCATGTTAGACTCCCCGGAACCAATACCCGTGTCGATGGCTGCCCCTTGCATGGCTGCCAAAAGTATATCAGACCAGTGTTCGACTTCCACTTGCCATTGATTGTTGGGAAGAGCATTCTGGTAGCCCCATGCTAATGTTTGTCTTGCCGTCAGACATGACACTTTCAGATTCTCTACCACGTCTTGAAGATCATACTGAAGCATAGTTGCACTCAAAATCCATTGTGTCATGTTATACTGTCCATCGCTTGCAGCAGCCAGAGGCAGTCCAGTATCATAGAAGCCACCAAGTGGTGAGCATTGACTACCAGCTGGAAGTGAGGGAAGGCATATCTGATATTTCACAGAGCAACCAATTGCAGAAGCTGCGTCATCCGCGGTGTAAAAGGTCTGGTTTATCCCTTTTGCCGGGGAATTGCCATTTAGCCAAGTGCCCCAACTAAGAGGCTGGTGAGCGGAGTACCAATAACCGTCGGCCTTTGTCTCGAACATGATGTTGTCAGTAGACAGAAAGAAGAGCATGATATCTGCGTCATCTTGTCGAAGAGCGTCGATAGGCTGGAAGCTCGACTGTCCGGGAACAATGGAACCGTTGAGGCGATATGCCATCTCTACCCTAATCTTGGTTTAGTTGTAGGCTTGGCATCGGTTTTTATTGCCATACCTTATATCATAGTCTGCATCCGGGCCATTGTATTGTTGGAATGTAATCTGCTCTTGGGTTGTTTTCGGATGCTGGTATGTCCAATTTGATATCGTCGTGTTGCTGAAGATTCCAGAACCGTAGTAAAACCTCTGATAGGGGGTTTTTGAACCGGAAGATGTAAAATTGTAAGTATCGGTATAGTTTTCAAGGACCAGTGGACCGCAACGCATGACACGTCGGAAAAAGATCCGTTTGGATTCGGGTGCGTTAAGTCCGAGGTCAGAATGGCTATCAAGATACCCCGTATCAATTTGGATATTACCATCCTGAGTGCGGCAGAGTTCGGACTGAAAAGGACAACTTGCATTTCGGATAACAGAGTGTGACAGCCGACTTTTCACGAATAAATCACAACCCGTGCTGGTAGCCGAACTTGTATAGCAGTTTTCAGCGTAGTTCTGAGCTGAACGCAATCGTTGGGTGAACGTTGGGCTATAATACGCCGCCTGGTCGCTTGGGGTTTCGGTCGTCGGATTGTAGAGGTAACCACAAGATGGGCTTGCGAGTAACACTTCATCTCCAGTCAAAGTAGAAATCTTGGAAGAGAACACACCGGCAATGCCGAAAGCCGCAAGGGAGAAGATTGTATAACAGATTAAAGGCGCCAGACGCGGGAGTGGACGAACCTTTCCTTGCCACTTAAAGGCGATGTATAAGAGATCCCAGAGGGCACTGGTACCATTTGCTGAATTGCGCAAGATGGCCTGCCTCTGATGATGAAGTCCATCTTGGGCAGCGTTCGAGGAGAAGAAGTGATGGAGAGCGAAGCAAGCAACTCGCCAGAAACTGTTGCCTATGAAAGACACGAACAAGGCGACGAAGGCGACAAGAAGACTGCCGTTGCGCTGGGATAGAGTAATCGTTGCCCCAAGCACAGCTCCACGAGACCAATTTGTCCAGGCTCCTAGATGAACGTACTGTTCGGCTGAGGCTCCGAGGTTGCTCATTCTGAGTACCTGACAAATTGAGGAATAGTTCGGACAGTATCCACTGTAACTAGTTCGGAATGATATGAGTGGTCGATAGATAAACCTGTGTCGGTTAGGTAGATGTAGGCTACTGGTTGTAGACTTCTAATGAAGAGGATTTAGATTGTCAGATTGGAAATGTGTTTGAAGAATGTTAATAGAAGTCTATGAGAGTGTTAGCCTGGGTTTTGAGGCGGTGTTCACATATGGATACCTGAGGTGGTAGCACAATGAAATACACTATCGCAGCAGGCGATTGGGATCGGGTTGGCTTGTACTACTCTCCAAGGATGTAGACCTATTGAAATTCAGTGATCGCCCAACAAGCAACTTTGTGCGAGCATCCAAATGCCGTGTCAGCTGCTGTGCATTCGGGTTTTCCTATAAATATCACGGTGCAGATGACTACTGCAGGAGCTGTATCTGACCATCTTGGGGGCTATTGAAGCCTGATAAGCCAACTGATGTTTTTGGAAGTAGTCTGAGCATTTCCCCGCCTTGCAGCTACAAGTTGGTTAACCCCTTCTCCTGTACATGGCCGTAGGAATTCTGGGTCCCAGGACAGCCAAACTCATCCGTAATCTGTCGCCTGGGTGACAGGGTCAGGTGGCTAAGGCTATTGTTGAAGCTGACAGAATGCTAGTCTGTGAGCTGATGTTGGGAGAGCGGTTGTGTCTCGTTTTTGACGTTAAAAGAGAATACACCTCGTATTTCGAGCTTTGGAATGGGAAGCGAGAGCTCGAATGCTGGTCTGGGAGTCGATGTTGGACACGACGATAGCGTTCGACGGCAAGTGTAATTCCGGGAGAACGTAGAGCCGGACCGATAGGTTTGCCCCTTAATCAGCAGGCATGAGATCAGTATAACGTTCTCGAATAGAAAGTTAGAATGTGTGATCTTGGTATGTATAGTTTGACTTTGGTCATTTTGATACGCAGACGTCAACAGCACTTCCCTACATATGCTTCCCAGCTTCAGTCTGTACATGCAACAATCCTTCACCTTACTCCTCGCAAATGTCTAAATTGTCCTCCTACTTAAGGCTCACCGCAGATCGCTCCCACTCAAAGCGCCGTGCTTGATGCAAGTTTCTAAGCTTATCCTAGGTGATGTAAATGCAGTCAATGTGAAAAACTCCTTTCTCAGGCATGCCGACGTACATGTTTCGGACGTCGCCAGCCCCGCTTGGGCTCCCTTTATTCGATGCACCGATCTCTCATATATACTGTTTTCCCGTCTGAACGCTGCTCGCTTGAAATGTGTGCTCAAGGTCTATAATTTATCCTCAACTTTCCTCCGCCTTGAGTCTAGCCCGCCGTCCACGCCGCTCGAGATTGCAGATACGCGTGGTAACGGCATACCATTTCCATTTGGCTCGAGGTGTGACAGTCGGATGAGTTCGTTCATCATTGCGTTGCGAGTTCTTTGGCATAGTGATTCGGCGTCCGCGGGTTTAAGGCCGGTTGTTAGGATGGGAGGAAGAACTAATAATCCATCAGAAATCGTATTGGCTCAATATGTAGAACATGTAACTCACCACTGATATCGATGACTCCCGATCTAAATATCTTCCTCTTGACGTTCAACACATTGGTGTAATTCGCTACGACACAAGGCACAATTGGCACTTGTGCTTGTATAGCAAGATGGAAGGCACCCTTCTTGAAAGGTAATAGGTCTGGCTTGTCGGCATAGGAACGCGTTCCTTCGGGGAAGATGAAGACGCTCTGTCGTTCGCTGCGGATAGTTTGGGCTGCGCCGTCGAAGGCTGCGCGAGCCGTTTTGCTGTTGGCGCGGTCGATGAAGACAGTTTTGGAGAGGCTCACTATGGGAGGATCATTAGCTAAATAAGGGGGTTGAGGAAAGGAAATAACCTACTGAACCAGCCCAGGACAGGTGTCCACTTCAAACTCTTTTTCGCTGTGACGCTGCAGTATTGGGGGAACATGCAGCCGAGCATTAAAACGTCCAGTTCTCTGTGGGATATGTCCTGTTAGCATTGTCTCGAAGCATCCCCAAACCACCACGGAAAGCATTTTCCTACGACCCAGGCCTCATTGTAACAGACCCGCGAGTCTCCCCTCCACTCCGTGCATTGTAGCTTCCATCACATATATTCCTGAGAACAAATCCTACTCACGTCTGGTGATTCCCCACAAAAACCGCCGGTCTAGTCAGCAATGCCTCTTCTCCTCCCCTCCTCCCCCCTTCAATCCGCCCACTTTCGCAGATCCTAAACGTCACGCCCGTCGTATACCACATAACCCATTTGAAAGCCCTACCACAAGCCCATTGACCCAGTCCCTCATATCCACCTATCCTCAGAAAAACACTAGCAATAGCGCCATAAAGAGCGCATATTGCCAGCGCGATGAAGGAGGTGATTGTGCGAGCGACAAAGGCTGCGATGTCGGCCATTCGAGATGGGAGGACGTAGGTTAGGATGTGGAGGATGAGGAGTAGAATCGCAGGGAGGGAGAAGGTTGTTAGGAGGAAGGTCATTATCGTAGTGAGCGAGTAGGAGAGGTGGTTGCGATGTGCCAATAGCTACGTAGCTAGCTTCGAGATGGGCTGTTCGGCGGCGGGGTGAAGTGCGGGACGAGAGTGATTTCTCCAGGGAGATACGTCTTTCTATGATGGAGAGCGTGACGAAGAGTTAAAGACGGGATGCTGTGGGACTTTTCAATGGCTGTTGTGTCAAAAGAGTGTGGTGAGTGCTGGGTGGCTGTAAGGGCATGTGAGCAGTTCGCGCACACTTTTTCTCGCCGAAGGTTGGTTGAGAACGCCGAGGTCGCTGCCGCAAGCTGGGTTGCATTCTCGCCAAGAATCGATTTAAGTATCGCCGCCATTTGAGAACACTGTTGAACAGCTCCTTGGATTTTGAGTTGACTATCTGTTCTTCTTGTTGCAGCTCTATGAATTCAAAGGTGGTTGGGCCGTTGGGTGGTAGGGTCATCCGTCATCCGCGGGCTGCCACACTCAACAGCTCTACGCATGCTATTCAGGTACGCGTGACGTGCAAATGGTCAATACTACCCAGGTCAACATTCAAGGCTGGGCATGTGGGTGTTTTGTCATATATTTTGAAGGGATCTGGAGTACTTCTACGGCCCCGAACGTGCACAATGCGAGCGGGTCTTATAACAGTGCGCCTAGCTCAGAAAGAGTAAGGTGAGATACCATAGCTTGAGAGCCTTTTGCACCGTCAAATGTGCCAGCAAAGAGACCGCTGGTGAAAGAACCTCAGAATGCAGGGTTGTGACCGTTCATCAAGGCGCACGACCATTCGTCTGATATGTTTTGAAGATTACGAATAAGTTCCAGTTCAGGCCATGGTATCTCGCGAGATCGAAGAAATAAGAAATACAATGCCAGCCAAATGAAGAAGGGACAAACGAGTGGCTTGGAGCCTTGAAACATCCCGGATCACCACTTCATTTTCAGGAAAGCCGCCAATCCACCAATCCAAAATCCATTTACAGTGAAAGTAATAGAGAGAGTCATTATCGAAGGTAACGAGTATCCTCGACGAAATGGCCAGAAATAGGTCGAGGACTTGGTTGCGGAGTCTCAAGTTGGCGAGGAGCATTGTCGAAGTACGGACTAGGTTGGGGACTGCTGAGAGGATTCGGGCTCTTATAAGGCATAAGGTGTACCTTATCCTCGGAATCGCCACCTTGATCTTGACATGCCGTAAGCGCACGTTTACTTCTCAAGAGGGTATTCGGGCTGCCTCGCACCCTTTCTCTGCCGCATCAACTCCACCAGCGCAAGGGAGAATGCCAGGATATCAACGAAGAAGATTGGAATAAGCATCCATCGCCAAGCTTCCATATTACGGATGCGGAAGTCAAAGGTGGAGTGAAGGCTAGAATCTGCGAGAGGAAGCTCTCGGACAGCTTTAAACCAGGTCTCTGGAGTCCAGTGTTTGGCGGGATATGGAACATCAGACTTCGCAATGGACGAAGAGATGGATTGATTCTTTGTTTGGTTCGTGACCAAGAAGACGAAGATGATAGCTGTGAGCGTGAAAAGTATAGCGAGGAAAAGCAGGATGGACTGCACTAAGAGTGTTTTGGATGGTCCCTATCATGTACGATTAGTACTGAGTGCAAACTGGTCTACAATTCATGCAGATGACTGACCTTTCCAACCCTATTTCGTTGCCTCCAGGCAACGTATAAACCAAGCAATCCGAGAAAGAACCCATAGCCTGCGACTCCATTGCTGGTGTGGCCTTGATCAAGCCAGATGTGTTCCGGTAACACGTGCAGTTGGACTGTGTTGCCCGGCCAGTTCACTTGGTAGCTATGCACGTGGTGTTTTTGGTCGAGTAGGAAACCAACCATCGAACTAATCAGTCCGAGATTTGTGATCGATAGAATGGACAGGAGTAGATTTGAGAAAAATATCGGAAGGAATGCCATTGTGATCAATCGTGAAGGCAATTTCAATATGGGATTGCTCTGAGAAAGAAATAAAATAAAAAAAGAAGCGGATGACCACGACTAAACTTGAATTCCAAATGTTTGTTAAGGCTGATCATGACGAGAGAAGTTTCGAAACAGGACGAGGCAGAATATAAGCACGACCAGGTGCACATGTTGTGGAGCGTTTCCATCGACTCTTGGCCTGACAGCTGCAGATGAGCTCTGTGAGCTTTCGGTTAGTGTGAGGACCTCAGTCAGCAAAGTAAAAGTAGATTTTGGCCCCAACACGTTAACGAAGCAATCAGACCAATACGAAATCGCCAATGTAAAATGCTTATGCATGCCACTTGTTGAGCCAGCTCACCAGTTCCCGGCCAAGGTGCGCTTGCTTTCAAAAAATGACCAATGCGCGGTCGGGTGGTCTCCCGAAAAAATTCCAGCCTCTCTCAGTTGGTAGAGGCGCAGGCGTCCAGCCTCAGTGGTGGGGATCCATTGCAGACCTAGATTGCAACATGTGAGATAGGATAGGCTCGAAGATATGCATGTTTATCAGGTGGAGAAGGCAACTGAAAACACCTTCAGGGATTCGCAGCTGAGGAAGAAGGGCTTCTGCAGAGCGACAATATGCGAGGCTTCTGAGTAAGTATGTTCCTAAATTGCTAAATTGGAGTGACTGAATAGATGGAGCCAAGAAAGGTCGCAGTTGGATATTCCAACCATGGTGCAAGAAGTTGTGCTGGCCATGGGAGAAGTGAGCCAAGTTTTCTCAGCCGCACGGGGTAGAGTCGTCAAGTCCTCCTCAATGGACCGGTAATTCCCCAATCCAAAGGTTCGATCAGACTTTAGTGATGCCAGTGAGTTATGGTTCAGATGGAGTTCATTTTCGAAGGATGCTGGCCCCAAGATGCACCCTGAGATACGATTTCGGGAGATCTTCTTGTAGAAAGGCATCCCCAGCTAGGCACAACAGGAAGGGGCCATCTTGACGAGGCTTTAAGTTGAAGCATAAACGATGCCGTTAAATGAGTGCGAAGAGATCAGTCTTTGTAAGAAAGGTTCCGAAAATATCGACGTTCTGAAAATTGGAAGAGAAATGACTCGCCGAAAAGCAGTACGGAAGTAGCGCATGCTTGGCTTACAGGTCCGTGCATATCTCGCATTTCGTCTCAGGATCCGTGAGCTCACAGATTCTGTTCCTCTCGCTAGACTAACCTTCCTCTTCAAACACAACGGTAAGACTTGTATTGGATTAGAGTTGGTTATCCGTAGTATCGAAGCCGCGAAAGGATTCGGCCCACACCACTATCGGGTTGCAGTCGTATTCAAGGCGCGAGTCAGAAAATCCAGCAGCGAACAGGATAATAGCCTTGAGAGACATACTCTCTTGTACAATGAACAGCATTAACTAAGTCGATTGACCTCAAGTAACTCCTCGGCTTCCAGGTACGCGAACCGGTCTGATCATGAAACTGAGCGAGAAGGAGTCTGCTTCAAAGAAGGGGATGAAGGACTCCTGGTCGAGAAGAAAGTGAACTCAATCGAGGAATCTTCGGAAACTCGAGCTTTAGAGAAAGTTCGCGCTCTTCTCAGCGGGAGTAAAACATGATGAACCCTCGTCGCCTTGGTGGTCCTAGTATTTACCCAACGATAGCGCGAATCCGCGATTTATAGCTACAGCTATGCAAGGCCTGTACAAGTATCAGTTTCTCTCGGCATGTTAGAAGCCCGTTGACTATGCGAGACGGGATGCTGGCCACATTTAGTAAGCTTTTGTTAGATAATTCAGGAAAGTCGATCCCTCTACTACCATCACATTCTTCCGCCACTATATCAGGACATAATTCTTCCAGTCCTCGAATCTATCCAACATGGCTCCAGTCAAACCACGTTACTCAAATGCTGGGCAGAATGTCGTACTTGCGTCAGTGTCATTACGTCCTTCTGCTCAATCGTTTGCCTTGCTGAAGATTTCTGTACAGATTCGAGGGCGCGATCAAAGCCGAAATAGTCCCTCACCCCACCCGCGCATTCATGATCGAAGTCATGTTCGATACGCACCACCAAAGACTCGTCGAAGTCATGGAGCGTTCAGACAAGAAGCCGCCGACGCATTTTCATCCATTCCAGACCGAGTACTTCCAAGTCCTTGAAGGAAGTATAATCATCGAAACCGAAGGCAAAGAGAAAGTAATAACTCCCTCCGATGGGGAAGTCCACATCAAGCCCTGGGTTCATCATCGGTCATATCCCGCTCCTGTTACAAAGCAAAATATCACGAGATTTCTCATGAGCGGATCGGATACTTCGGAAAACAATCTTTTGGACACCGTCTTCTTCCAAAATTGGTACGGTTATCAAGATCAGGTCGTGCTGTACGGAGAGAAGGTCGATCCAATCCAGGTGCTCTCTGCAAGTTCACATCCCGCCAAATTTAGCCATCGTGCATTTAATAATGGATGTGTACTTAGATGTTCGATGCCGGTGGCTCTTGCCTATCACTTCCTTGGTATGTGCCATTCAATAGAACGATATCCAGGGTCTTCTTGGGCATCGTGATTGGAAGGTGGCTTGGCGGATTTCTTGGATATCAACCTTTCCACAGGGAATGGACGAATGACTGGGACACAGCCTGTAATAAGATGCAGAAATCGGCCTTTCAAAAGCGCTTTGCCGTGCCTTAGCATATCCGTTCTATATTGGACGCACGGTCCGGAACACACAGGCCCTGTACTTAGCGGCTTGGTGGACTGCAGCTATCGTTAGTGCAGCATGGGCTCCGGAAATCAGCAAAATGGTTGCATCGGGCTTACGATCGTGGATCACTACCTAGGTATTCCTATCGCTTGTAGTGCTAGGATCATGCCCATGGTCCCGGTCCATGTTGTCAGATTTCGGTCAACGCGAAAGATTTTTCAATACTCGTTATTTTCACACGTGTTTGTCTCTGTTATTCCCTTGATTGTGTCCTATTCCAACTCAAGTGCACTGTATCTTGAATTTATATGTTGGATTTCGTCCTGTGTCGTAGGACCCTCAATGACTTCACACATCATCATTTTGATCGTAGGGACGATAGCTCTCGCCTTTTTTATAGCATATTATGTCTTCTGGCAACCAGCGCGCGGCCTTGCGCAGTTCCCAGGACCACGGCTAGCAGCAGTATCTCGTTTGCATTCCGTCAAAGCTCTGCTATCCGGGAGAGAACATGAAATCTTATTGGAAGCTCACAAAAAATATGGTGCGCATACGCCATGCATTTTTACAAGATGGTAGAATCTCATCAGTTGGACTCTGACGCTCCCTACAGGAACAATTGTCCGTTGGCAGCCGAATTTATTGATTGTCAATGATCCTCAATTACTGCCTGAGATCTACCACCACCGAGCAAACAAGACGCCGCACTATAATTCCTCCATTGACGGAATCGAAGCTGTGATCGAAGCAAAGGATTGGGAAACTCATCGCAATGCAAGACGCCGGATTGCTGATCCTTTTGGGTTGGAAGCAATTCGAGTTGACGAGCCTCTCATGGATGAAGTAATTCTCTCCTGGATCCATCACCTCAATACAGAGTTTGCCATGTCTGGGTCTGAGTTTGCTTTTTCGGACTTGCCAACTTTACTTGTTGCCGACATCAACATGATTCGATTGGTGGGTTATTCATATTTAGCGATTCCGGATGGTGCCAATGAAGCCCGCAACCTCATCAAGGCCGTTCAAGGAGGTGCTAAAGCCGTTCATACCCTAGGGCGCCTTCCACAATTACAGAAAGCCTTATTCAACGGACCATTGCGCAGTTTCATCACCCCCAAACCTGGAGACGGCACCCCAATTGGGCAGATGCTAAAGTTTCGGGACGATCTTATTGCAAGAAAGATTCAGGACGGGGCACCTGCAGCTAGTAACGGACTGTTGGATCACATGCTATTCAAGACCAAAAATTCCGATGGAACGCCTATGGGTATGGCTGAGATAAAGGAAGACCTGAACAACCTCTTGCTCGTAGGCTCGGAAACATCAGGACATACGATTCTCTGTGCCATTCTGTACATTTCGGAGAACAAATGTTGCCTGAAAAAGCTCGCCGCCGAAATCGACCAGACACTTGCGGCAATCGGTGCATCAAGTGATGGATCACATCGACCTATTAGCTACGATAAAGCCAGTACTCTGCCTTACCTCAAAGCTTGCGTTCGAGAGACTCTCCGCCTCGACCCACCAGCAGTGAGCTACCTGCCACGTTATGTCAAAAAAGGTGGACAGCCATTGCCGGATGGCAAAGGCTTAATCCCCGAAGGAACTGAAGTAGCCTTTTCCCCTTGGGTAATGGGTCGCAACGAAGAACTTTACGGCCCAGATGCTGATGTATTTCGCCCTGAAAGATTCCTGGAACGGCCTGAATGGGCGGATGAAGTTGCAAAATATGACTTCGCGTGGGGTTATGGGAGAAGGAGGTGTTTGGGGAAAAGTCTTGCTTTATTCGCCATATACAAGATCATACTTGAGGTAGGCTACAACTTATTGTTCTGTTCTAAGTTGCTGATATCATGCAGTTTTTCTGCCATTTTCGCCTGGACGTCGTCTCTCGCGGTCAATCGGAGGCATATGTATTATGGATCTATAAAGGCCTCCGAGTGCGGATCCGACGAGTTAGCGAAGATTGACGTTGCTTTAATTACTTTTTGATTTATTGCGTTAATCATATGTACAGTGAAGTCTTTCTAGGTACCCTAGACTGGAATCTTGTGTCCTCCGACTACCAGATCCTGGAAAACATGAGTGGGGTCATACTTCGCCTGGGCTGCTTTGAGGCTCGCTACATTTGCGGAGCCATAGTGCGCGAGAACGTCTTGATCCCAGCTCGCATCATTCATAAACTCATACTCATGGTACGCTCCGGCCTTCTTTGTCACTTGCTCAATTCTCTGTATGATCGCTCGTGGAACAGCATAGGCTTTCGAGTCATCAGCTTGGCTCCACCATCCGGTATCCAAAGCCAGCCACATCTGTGATTCTCGCTTCAGGCCCAGAGAATTTCCACCGTTCGCTTCTCCTCGTGTTACCGCATTCGCGGCAATTGGTTGGAGTCCGAGAATCAGAGTACCTGACGTCATTGAGGATAGGTTCGCTATTTCGGGGGCATTCATCGATATGTTGAGGACTTCACTGTACAGCGATTCGTCTAGCGCAAATGTTGTCGTACGGAAGTCCCATCTTTTTAAGACCATATCAGCAATTTTCCACAAGGGCGATGAATCCTACTCACCTCGGAATATCTGCTGGGTTGAGTTCTAGTTCGTTTGCCAGGAAGTCCTCCAGAGTTCTGAACCCAGTGGTATCCGAAACCGTTGGTATATTCTCGAACGGCTTGAATGCAGCTGGATTCGCGACCGGTCTGTGATATATCAGATTCAAGATCACCCCAATAGACGTATTCGTGAGCGGGGCTTGAATCATCATATTCGCATCTGGATCTTTATTCGGCATGGCTTGGTACTCCGCCATGGCTAAAACGAGCGCCGGGAGCTGCTCATGAGCGTAGAGCTTCAGGCCTCCCCAAACTGGTCCTATTGGATAGGTCCGGATAGTGAAACGCGTTACGATACCTCCGCTCACGGTTAGCTTTTCCACTACACTAGCTTAACGAGTATCCAACATCCTACCGAAGTTGTTACTGCCTCCTTTCAAAGCTCGGAAAAGGTCTGGTTCGGAGGAAGAATTGGCGTTGACCACGCTACCGTCGGCGAGGACGACCTCGAAGTTCAGTACATTATCACAAGCCAGGCCATACTTGTCCGTCAGATAAGAAAGACCCCCTGTTGCATTGCGTTAATCTCCATCAAAATGCGTCATCAATGGCTTGGAGTTTACGTACCACCAAGAATCAGTCCTCCAACGCCCACGTCAAGAAGCCTTCCTCCTATCGCGGTCATATTGAAAGGCCGAAGTCCCTTGTATACATCTCCCCACCTCATTCCACTTCCAACGGTAGCTGCTTGTCTCCCTGCATCGAATGAGACTTGGTTGAATCCAGACATATCAATGAGGACACCATCTTTTATATTTGCATAATCAGGGGCCACGGCATGACCGCCGCTACGGATGGCAAAGCGGATCTGCTTTCGAACGAGAGCGCGGACTGTCGCCTGTAGACTCGCTGTACTCGAGGGAATTACAATGCATGCTGGAGTGTCCCAAGCCGTCGCAGCCCTATCCCCATATCAGAAAGGACTTATCACTGCGGTTTGCGGAAATTTAATGTTTTACCAGTTGACTCTCGTTAGATTTGCATATGCAGCATCTGAAGGAAGGGCGAGCTCAGTGGAGAGGTTTCCCTTCAGAGCCGTGCAGACAGCACTGGCCGGTTTCGTGTCGGCCGATACCAAATCCCATATGCATGTGCAGAGAACGATCAAACAAAGCCAAGGAGATCCAAACATGGTTTTGGTCGATCGTGAAGTTTCTCTTGAAAGGAGGATTTTAAAACAGATACAACACTCAGAGCCCCATTTGCGTGGGAGAATGCTAAGTCTTCCAGATCTCAGCCTTCTGCGCCTCAATCGAAATTGTGCATCTTGTCTTAGAATTTTATTTTCAATACCGATCCATAACACGGCTCCAAAGATGGGAAACCAAGGTTATGGGTTCTCTAGTTGAGAAATCTGCCTTACCATTGCTGGCATATTAATCGATATTGGCCTAATAATAATACAAGAACCCATGCCGAGCCGAGTTCATTTGGCCTTCCACTGTAATATTGTTAGCTTCGCCGTTGAATCTCATCTGCAGGACCGGTGCACTACTTCGAGGGCTGAATGATGAACTCCGGGCCCAGATCAAGGTCGTGGCGAATGACAATACTTCGATATGTCTCTATTATGGGCCCAGCTCAGATCAAACAAGAAGTGATGGCATCCTCGTCGTAAGCAACAAGCAGCTCTTAGCCTCCTAGTCCCATGTACCTAGATAGCGTTGCTGTCGATATTGAGGTGGGTCAGTGTGCGTGTCAAAGCACAAGGCCAATCGCTTCGGGATTCCGCGTCCAGCTTATTCTGCCCCCAACCGACCGCAACCCTGGTCGCCAATGCGAGGCTAACCTCACCTCGCTCTACTTAAGGATCTTTGCGAGCGATGAAAAAAGCAGCCAGAAGTCAGCCTCTACCACCACCCATTCACGAAGAACATCCACTATGCAGGGCACGGTGCTAATCACGGGAGCCAACGGCTCACTAGCGATCCCTGCCGTTCAGTGTCTCCTCGACAACTATCCTGCATACACCGTTGTCCTCGCCGTTAGGAACACATCGGAGGGCGACCCCAACACGAAAATCCTATCGAAGACTATATCCGCTTTTCCGAATGCGGCCGTGAGTCTTCGAAAGCTTGACATGGCTTCACTGTCACAAGCCACCGCCTTTGCAGATGCAATACGCAAGGAGATCGCCGAGGGCAAACTGCCGCCTCTCGTTGCCATCATTTGCAATGCTTTTTCCTGGACCCTAGACGGCACCAAGCTTTCAGAAGATGGGTATGAGCTTTCCATGGCTGTGTCGCATCTGGCACATTTATCCCTAACGCTACGATTGCTGGGGAGCTTCAGTCAAGACGAAGGGCGCATCGTCTTCATGGGCAGCGAAGTTCACTGGCCTGGCAAAAGTGCACCAATGGAGAAGTTCCCGCCCACACTT
Organism: Hysterium pulicare CBS 123377; assembly: GCA_000467715.1. Classification (NCBI taxonomy): domain Eukaryota; kingdom Fungi; phylum Ascomycota; class Dothideomycetes; order Hysteriales; family Hysteriaceae; genus Hysterium; species Hysterium pulicare. The sequence goes on from AJFK01000890.1 coordinate 30,647, forward strand.
CCAGACAACCTGGACGAGCTTGTAAAGCCACCCGCCGACAAGCCAGGAGAGGAAGCTAGTCGGGGATTCCAGAGATACGCCTTGTCTAAATTGGCGGTAATAATGGGCATGTATGAGTTGAACCGGCGACTCTCTAGCGTAAGCGGATCCACATTGAATTTCGCCAAATTTAGATGTCGGCTAACGAAGACACATCCATCAAGGTGCCCGAATTATCTCATATTACAGCCCTGGCAATTGATCCTGGTTCACTTCTAGATTCGAGGGCCTTCCAACAGCAAGACGTGCCCAGGGCATGGAAGATACTCCTAGGCGGCGTATTAAACTGGCTCCAGCCAATATTGAAATATGCCAAACCGACACTCCGACATGCCAAGGATGCAGCACCCGATCTCATCGAGGTGGCTGTGGGAAATCGATTTGCTGGTAAGCGTGGATATTACGTGATGCTCGAATCGGGCAATAGTTCCCCAGATAGCATGGATGAGAGCAAGCAGCGCGCACTGTGGAAGAAGAGCGTTGAATGGTGCGGACTCCGAAAAGAGGACACCAAGCTTACTTCAGTGTTCACATGAAGGAATATTGGGCGCCTAGGCTGAAGATCTGAGTTCTGGAAGACTTGGATAGGCTTCGGCATTGCGGGCACTAAGGGAAGGTGACAATTGGGATCGGAAGCGCCGGGCGATGACATTTGCATACTACGCTAGTAGGTATGCATGCAAGGTCACCATAATATAACGGCAAACACTACGCAAGAGCCTGCTAAGCCTCACTGGGGTTTCCCGCAGCGTCTGCCTAATATATCATATGTCACTAGCAAGATCATGGAACTCACGTGATATCCTGACTTGTACTGCTTTTCAACATCATATGTATCTTTGATAAGTATGGAACTTATGGGTGATGCAAACTCCCAAAACCCGCAGTCTGAATATGGAGAAACCTCAGAAGTCTAGTGGATTTGATCTTCGTTCCCTTCCTTTGGTTCTTTGGCAGCTTTCACGATTTCATACTCTCGAATCATGGCTCGCATGGTATCCTGCCAGTAAGTAAAGCAAACAAAACCCCATCATTCACTTTCTATCTGCATTAAATCTAACTTCCTCCAGTCTGGGGCTTCTCTTTCGCTTTCTCATCTCAAATTCCAAATATCCCCCTCTCTCACGTGATCTTCCTGATATTCTCCAATTGGCTCTGTATGACACTAATCCATGCCACGTTCTGTACTTGGAAGTATGTATCTACGTCCTGTCAAACACTCCTACATACGTTAACCAGAGCATAAGTGATATAATCGACTCCCACATCGACACCTTCGCAAAAAGAACCGCAAGCCGGCCCCTCCCATCCGGTCGCTGTTCCATCGGGACTGCGTTCACCTGGTTCATAACCCAACTCCTCATAAGTAGTTTAACTATTCGAAAACTACTTGGACCCCTCTCCTTCGCGGCCGTCCTCCCCGCCTGCGCCATAGCGGTGATCTACCCCTTCACGAAGCGCTTCCTACGATGGCCGCAATTCGTCCTCGCGCCTTCAGTCGCGTGGCCCGTTTTCGTAGGCTGGATATCCATTAGCACGATGAATGGTAGCGGTACTGAAAATTTGAACTCGGGTGGTGGAATTGCCGCGTCGTGTATCCACGGCTACGCAGTCGTGAAGAATTACCTCGACCTCTCAATCTGTCTCCCCCTTTTCTTCGGTTACACTACTTGGACTATCTACTTCGACACCGCGTACGGTCTTCAAGATATCGACGGGGACAAAGTAGCCGGTGTTGGCTCTCTGGCTCAGTTCCTTGGCCGCAGATATATTAAGCCGTTTATGGTTCTGCTGAAATTGCTTACTATCTCTTTGCTTGGTCTGGCGGCCGTGAGGGCCGGGTTGTCGATTTGGTTTTTTGGGTGCGGGATTGGGATTTGGGTGGCTACGTTGCCGGCTCAGATAGGTATGTTAGATCCAGATGATCCGGAGTCTGGGGGGAGGGTGTTTGGGTTTAATATTTTGCTGGGGCTTTGGTTTACGGTGGTTTCGTTGGGGGAGGTGTTCTTTAGGCTGATGGGTTTGAAGGTGATTTTGTGATGTGTGATGTGGAAAGCTTAGGAGTTGAAGCCTTTGGTTCTATCTCTTTTTCGGTTAACAAAAAGCATGTGGAATGAAAAAACAAGCTTGTGAAATGATCTTTGCAAGTATTGAATGCGCTTATATATATCGGAGTTGAACGGAAGTCATTTGTTGCATGCAGTACACTCTTGCTTCGTGAACAAAAATAAAACAGCGAACTCTGGAACTAAACCACAGGAACTATTTACACATGACTATCCATCTCATCCAGCTCATAATCATACCTCGACGCGGAAGTCGAGTTGAAATCAGGCTCGATCTTGACAAATGGATGCTCCTTATCATTACGCCCGTTCGACAGAGCAGTGGTGGAAGGGGCGTTGGAGTTCTTCGCCGACGCTATTCTCGACTTCCTATTACTATTCAGAGAGCTTAGTGCCGATGTAATCTGGCCTAATGGCTTCTTGATGTATCTCCTAAGCGCGGGCAGAGATGCGCCGATCATGGCTGCTGTGGGTTCTACTTGCGAGGGAATCCAGAACGTGTAGCCGTAGTGATCGAATTGGGGAGGGACGAGGAGACTGAGGATGTTTGATGCCCCTTGCTGATGTTAGTATCATCTAAGTCTCTCTCGGGGATGGTTTCATATTACATCGTGGATCAATGTGTCCGTACCGGCCCCATTGCTGTACGAAAATGGCAAGTTTATAGGAGGCTGCAATGCAAGACCTTTTATACCATTAGGAAAGTCGTCACATGAGAAAGGGGAAAGGGTAGCATACGAGGTACCGAGCGCAAACATAACCAGTGCTCCCACTTTCTTCTTCATTGACATTTGAAGCTGCAAGACGGGATAGATTGGAATGAGTAGTACGAGTACGTCGAACCCAACGCTAATTCCGTACAAAGAGACGGAGTATTTGTAAAAGAAGTCATTGCTCTTGCAGTGCGCTGGTTTGTTGTCTAGTAGTCTCCAACCGTATGATATAGGCGTGCAAACAAATCCGGGTATTATGGAGTATATGATGACATATATTGCATTTAGGAGGAGCGTTACTCGGACTGCCCACCTTGTGAATACGTGGGTTTGAGAGAATATCCGCTGGTAGAAAAGGAGGATTGAGACGCGAACTGCTGCCGTCATGGCTGGATATATGAAAGTCGTTCCAACAACGCCCTGTATCATGGCATCAGAGCCAGTCTTTTAGTAGGAATAATGTTTAAGCATTTTTTACCTTGAACCAGATTTGGAATTCCCCATAGCTCACTTCCCACAATGGTTTCCCGATTCCGCCGTTCAAATTACAGTACACGCCCATAATGCTATGGCCGATAAAAAGTAGCTATTGCCATCCAAATCAGTAAATTTGTTTTGCTAATCAGGGAAGTACTCACCAGCGCCGGAATGATCGCCCAGTCTTCCCACCCAAATGTTTTGTATCTCCATTGACAGACCAGGCGTGCCAAAGTTACGAATGTCCCCAATACAAGCATAACAATAATTCCCGCTGCCACATCATAGTGTTTGTGGGTGTTGTCAATCCGAGTTGGAGGCGGCAGAAGGTTGGGGAACGCATCCATGATGTCTGGTTGGATTTGAGGATTTTGCGTATGGCAATCGCTGTGTATCGGAAATGATTAAGAGCAGGTACCAGTGTATAAAATAACACGATGCGCCGCCACCTCAGCCGTTGTTGCTACTGTAAGTACGGCTCCTTCTTGGGAGGTGTTACAGCAGCACCATGGGAACCTTGGAGCCAACCTACATCTAAATGAGACCCTTATCTAACATATGCGGACCAAAAGTTCCAGATCTTTTGGCACGTTGTCAGTTGTCGGGACTCGGGATACTGGACCTTAGGCCGTCTTAGACGTTGGCCCCAAGCAACTGTCTCGCCATTCTAAGAGCGAGGTCAAGGGGATCACACCTCAGCATGCCCAGATCGTTGGTCTCCGAAGTTACATGATGGAGGGTAGGCTAATAGCCGGTTAATCAATGAAAGCAATATCGAGGGGCATTTGAAGGATTGAGTTGCAGGCTCGGTATGCCCGGTGAGATGGCTGATTGGAGATATGCACGTAAACCCTGCATGGAGGCTGACGTTCTGCATCCCTCAATTATTCCATCTTACAGAATTGCCGATGCCAGCGTCATCAAGTAGTCTGGCTTACGGCAACCTTTTAATCATTCTCCCGATGAAGGAGAACAATACTGAGTTGAAATGGCGTTCGTTCACTGTCGTTCGAATTTGTAGGCTTAGGAGAGGGACGAACCGCCGACCGGGCCGCGAAGGGACCCAACGGCTCGGGCCGAACAGGGGCTGTATTCTTAGAACGCCAATGAATTTCGCGTTGACATCCCAATCTAGAGTGTACATGTTCCATCCAAGCATTCGAATCCTGCTACGAGGGTACCCTGTTCAGCGATTCCTACGATACCCCCGGCTAACCCGGACTTCGGCATCTTCAACTCGAAATTGATACCTAGATCTTCTCCGACGAAGCTCCCTGGCCATGTGGGAACCCCGTGCAAGCCATCAACTTCGCATCGCCATGGGATAAAGACGAAGGAATAGCTTTCTTACTGCCTACGGTAAGGTCATCTTGTGCCACCAGCAACAGCCATACCGCTTTCACCTTCTTCTACGTCGGGTAGGCCCACCATCTTAAAACTCAGTCCAGACTCCGCATAGTTCATTCAGAAAGAAGGAGAGCCACAATGCGCTAATTGTTGAGTTGCTGACATCGCTAAGTTCGGTAGTTTGGAGTAATAAGTGAAAGTATCGGTCAACCTTCGATCTGTTGCTCGAGGGGATAGACTTCAGCGTAAGTCATGTTCTACGCCTGCATCCTACTCCTGCTACAATGCGCTGCAGCGTCTATGACAACTCCTCCCGCAAGCAGTGCTTCTGCCACTGCTGCGAATGCGACAACCGCGGAACTCGTGACTTCCTTTGTATCGTCACTTGAGATTAGCCCCGATATTGCAGCTGAAATCAAATCGAATCTCGAGACCAATCCTGAAGTTACCGCCCTTCTTTCGAATGAAACCCAGGTGAAGCGCGGCTTTGGAGGTCTGGCAAATGTGGCTTGTACTGTTGCAAAAATCGCAATTGGTCCTGATACAATCACCGACAACGCAGCTGTTCAAAATGCTGTGGAACAAAGCTGGTGAGTGTATATCGCTTATCTCAACCCTCGGGCCCCTTTTGAAAGAGCCGGCTCCCAAAAGTTCAGATCTAAATTCATTTTGACAGGTCTCAGGCATGCTGGTTAGGTCCCGCTTGTGTCATTCGACCCAAATCCGCCGTGGAAGTTTCGAACGCGCTCAAAATCGTGACTTTTCTTCGAACCCCCTTTGCTGTTCGAAGTGGAGGACATTCACCCAATCCCGGATGGTCCAGCATCGATGATGATGGTATTCTAATTGATATGAGTGCTCTCAACCAAATCAAGATCAGCTCCGATCACAAGATCGCTAGTGTTGGCCCTGGAGCGCATTGGGGTGAAGTATACCAATTCTTGGATCCTTATAGTGTGACCGTTCTTGGAGGCAGAGTTCCGAGTGTTGGTGTGGGCGGACTTATGCTTGGAGGTTGGTCATTTCGAATCTTACAGTTTGCGACTTAAGAAGTGCTGTGAGTTCAGGGACTCGACGACTAACCAGTGTATAGGAGGCGTCTCACATTTCACCTCGGAATATGGTTTGGCGGCGGATCAATTGACGAACGTGGAAATTGTTCTTGCAGATGGCTCCATCGTTAATGCCAATCCTCAGCAAGAGCCAGACTTGTTTTGGGCATTGAAGGGCGGTGGACCTAACTTCGGTGAGCATCAATATTCATCCAATCAAGTCATCTTCTACTAATTGAATTTGCAGGTATCGTAACTCGATACGATATGAATACTCTACCCATCAAGAATATTTGGTTTCAGTCCATGGTCTATGGCCTTGATCAAGCGCCCGCGATTTTAGACGCGTTCGCGAAATGGCAACTTTCAAATGATCTGAAAGGCTCAACTATTATTACTATCGCTCCAAATATGAGTGTTGTAGGACTTGTGTATGCAGCGCCAGTTGAGAAGCCACCTTGTTTTGCGCCATTTTATAGTATTCCCACCCTCGCAACAGCGGTCCCATCTACACTAGGAACAGTGCTTGACTTGAGCAACATTATTGGAGCCTCTAACCCCCGGAATCCTATACGGTAAGCCCTATTATCCAGAGGATATATGACTCATACCATTCTCAATCATATTATTCTTAGAGTTTAGATACTAACTGGCATAACAGGCATGACTATCGCGGTGCAGCTAGCAAAGTGGATACTGAGTTGTACAAAGAAGTAGAAGCCTTCTGGAGAACCCGCGCCGCAGAAGCAAGCGCCGCCACCGGAGCGAACATGACATTCGTAGTCCAACATATCCCCAAGAACACCGTCGATATCGGCAATCAGAAAGGTGGAAATCCTCTTGGGTTGCAAGATATCACTCAACAATGTGGGCCACGCATCCGCACTCCCCCTATTTGTATGCTGCTTTACTGACTAATGGCCTCAAGGGTGGACGTCAATCATGGATTGGACTCAAGAATCCGACGACGACACCGTTCGAGGCGTAGGTATCGACACCACCGAAAAATGGAAAGAGCTTGGAAAGGCCCGAGGATCGGATTTGAATTTCCTGTACATGAACGATGCGTCGAAGGACCAGAATCCTCTGGCCACGTATCCAGCCGCCAACATCGCGAAACTGAAGGCCATAGCCAAGAAGTATGATCCCTTGGGTGTCTTTCAGTACTTGCAGAATGATGGATTTTTGTTATCGAGGATATGAGTACTTGAAAAGGGCTAATTATACAGCATGTCATCGTCATCATCTTCGTCTAGCTTTGCAACTTTGAAACCATGCCCAAGTTCCATAGAAGCTGCTCTCTTTTGAGAGCTGGAAGACGTACCCCCTTCATCCCCTTCATCCCCTTTATCTTGTTCATTCTCTTTATCCTCTTTATCCTCTTCATCCTCCTCATCTGCTTCGTCCTCTGTAATATCCTCAATTACCTCGACAACAGATATCAGCACAGGTTCCTTGGGCTTTCTAATAACCTTTTTGGGAGTGTCCTTGCCAATTTTAACAACATACCGTGAGCTGGTATGAAGTACTCCATCCACATTCAGCGTGAGGCCCTTCGCCTTATGAGTACGTGATGGACGAAGTATAAGCAGCATATGGATTATCGCATATGTAGCAATGACACGCTGACATGCGCCCTGCTCCGCAACTTGAGCAATAGCTTTGAGGGTTAGTGGATGTGGATGGTGCTGGTGTATGGCTTTGGAACAAAATCCCATCACTTTGGGGTAGATGGATTTCGCGTGCTCTGAGGCACTCGCCAAGTCCAGATCCCCTCCATTCGGATACCACTCGTCCAAAAATCTAGCCATCAGCCATATCAAGTCTCCCGGGTTGGCTGGCAAAGTCTCTTTAATCCAGTCCAGAAACTTTTCCCGTTGGTGCTTGCCAAGGAGGTTCATAGTAAACGGTATCGAGCGCGCTGTGCCAGACGATGCGAAGAACGAGAATGGAATGAATGGTTCGATTGGATGGTAGAGTAGGGAACTCTCCACACTTAGCATATCATCAAGATTCTGCCCAGTCATCTCTTGCCAATGGTAGAGGAAGGCCGAACCGTCTGAACTGCCGCTTGTTGAGAGAACAATACTTGAGATCGGTACTGTCACTGTCTTGCAGTGACCTGAAGCAAGAGGCCTTCGAGCACCGAGTGATTCCCCGCTGGCATTGCGAATGTCGAGACCACCAGCAACACTATTCATGATTAGCATTGCTCTATACATAGGCAGGGCTGTACAAACTTACAAGAATATGAACTGCCGATCGTTCATGGAAGACGGGGTAACATCGTTAAGCATGAGCAAGATAGGATTAAGACGCCAGCCCTGACCATCCTCTTCAGTCCACTTAAAGCTACATGGCTTGCCAACATCCATTACTTCTCCACATAGTAATTCCTCTTCAATATAGACCTCATATCCTCCGGCTCCGCCAAGAAAGTGTGGTGTATCTGGCAGTGATTGATATCCCCTCGGAATGATACCTAGCATACCTTGTGGTACGATTTCGGATCTTCGGCTTTTGCTTGGTGTAATTTCGGCTCTTCGGCTTCTGCTCTTTCTTCCGAAGAGTCCCATTGGAGTATTTGGTATCTGGGCAGCATCCTACCTGCCCAATCGTCCTTGATTCTTTGTCTTTCTCGTCTTTCTCATCCTCGTAGTATCATCATCTTCCTCATCCTCTGTGATCTCCCCAAGATATTAGGTTACAACAACAGCGGGTGTCATAAGATTGCCGGATATAGTCTGATTGCTCCGGTGGGGGGCTGTTTGGGCGGGCACGCCGGCGGAAGGGCCACAACGCTGGATCGGAAACATAAAGATGCTTTATATCTACGATAGGGCTTTTAGGTCGGCCTACAGAATCGGACTGAGCTTTGGGAAACGGGGCAAAGCCAGTTCGCGTCCGTGAGAGCTATCGGAGGGACATTCATGTCCGTGGAGCTGATTTTGGGTTGGGAATTCAACTTAGAATCAGGATAGGAAAGAGTACCAAATGTCCGTCCAATACCCAAAGTCACGCACTAGCACGGATCCTTATATAGTTCAGTAGTCTCTTCCGGACAGATTTTGCCAATTTGTCATGACATACCTTTCCCGTTACCCAGAGGATCTAAAAACTCCATCATCTTCTGTCCCGCTGAGGTTGCAACGCTTTCCACCTAAGGGTTGCTCTGGTAGCATCGCCTCTTGAATATAGACCTCAAACCCCTGAAGCCCATTTATAACCAGTTGCTTCGTATCAGGTTCAAGGAATTGTGCGGAGGTATCTGCTGGAATTATACCAACCATCTGCGGAGGTACTGTCCGGATACTTGGTATAGTAGGTATAGAAAGTAAGCTTGTTGATGCAGGTTTTCGTTTCGTGGTCCGCTGTCTGGCCCTCTGTATACTCCTTGTTGCGAAGAGGCGCATTGGGATGAGTGGTAGCAGGGATGCTGCCTGGCGACTGCGCCTTGCTTGAATGTTTGCCTCGACAGTGTGAGAATAAGCCTGTCTGGCGGTGGTAAGAGCCTTTCCAAATACATGTCCCAGGCGAACTTTATCCTGAATCCCCTTCAATACCTCCCCACAAAGATCTTTTCGACTGAGAGAAGGATCATTCATATATACTCTCACTACCTCAGTAATAGCGTACCATGCTACTGCCGTGACTAAAGCAGATAATCTTGTAGCCTCATGCTTAGCAATACCAGTATGTCTTAGGTAGCCAGGATGGAATGAGGGGATCACAATAACATCCTCCTTACCATCAAATGTAGCCATAACCGGCAAACCAGGATGCTCGAGAATCGCTGGCCAGGATTGAATTGGTCCCGGAATGATCCTAAAGCAATGGAACTACCCTACCATAACTATTAGACAAAGTCTTAAGGTAAAGAAGATGATTACTTACTAATTCTCCGTATGTGAGCATGATGACAGGTTTCACCAAGTTCATATATCTCAGCAGAAATTTAATAGCGGCAGGAAGATCCTGCTTGTCTTTCTTAAACCAGGAAAAGACGTCAACGAATGGAAGATGACCGGCTTGTGAAAGATTTATCGTCTGACGAGAATCGTAAATAGCTCTGAACCCCATCTCCCATAATGAATAGTAGTTGTAGCAAGTGCTAGGAATCATAGGGAGCGACCGCCGGATTCGTAGAAAGGTCTTCCACTGCCAGAATTGATAGAATGAAGGGGTTCGCCGATGTCTGAGCCAACTGTTACTAAAATAGCAAACCCATTCATCAACGTCTTGGGCGTGACTTGTTTGAGCAGCATCGGAACCATCGTCTTAAATCCGCCCGCAAGCCTGCGGTTCCCTATCGTGCTTGGATGAGCTTCCACGTACTCCGCAACGTCGACAACATACTTGCGGAGGCCAGCCTTCAGGGGCTCGGAGCACTGCTGGGTATGCTTAAGTAAGTGGACTGTGTCTGTGCCAAGCTCATTGAAAACCTTCTCATCCTCGTCATCAAAACTAACTGTATCGTCTTTCCCACCAACATCGATATTCAAGACACCATCCCCAAATAAAGCAATCAAAACCTGCTCTCGGAGGTCACGCTGCTCATTAGCTAGCGGTATCAACATAGACGCGTCTGAAATAACCTGCACCCGGGCTTGTGAAAGAACCGCTAGAAACCGATTAGCGGTTGTTCTTAGAAAGCGCGTCATAAAACCTCCCGCGTCATTGCAGTAAGCGTCAGAAGTGTGGCGGCGCCAGGGCTTGTTTTGGGTCTGGCCACAGTAGCGAATAGTTATGAGGCCGCTTGGATTTTGGTTGAGCCTCTCCATCCAACTGTAGACTCGTATATTTATGTCGAAGCCATCGTCAAGAATGTCGTGAAGAATAGTCTTTAGTTCCGCTACAGTGGAGATAAAAGAACGAACATAGTAGTAAACTGTTGTCCCCGTAGGCTCATTTGAGTCTGGGGTCGACTCAGTAAGTGAGAGCAGGCAATATACCACAGCGATGGGTGTTGCGATCGGATCTTCTAAAAGTAGCTTACAAGCTGCCTCTTAGGTCCACCTAGGTAATGAGAGTTAGCTGTATTCACCTAAGCAGTGAAGTAAGTATACATACGATGTTGGCAAAGACCATGAGTTCGCCTGCTTTTTGAGTGAGGAGGGTAATAGAATGTAACTCTACGTGAGCCTCTCTTTCACAACCTCAAAGACACCGTGACGGAGGTCGTATATGCTTTGTCGGGAAGGTGACCAGTAGATAGTGTAGTGTGTACCGCATGATCTCTTCATCCCGATTGGTGACGGGGCGCCGGGATCAACTTCAGACCTTCTGAATCTTAGTCGTATGAGGTTGCGTTAAGTCTTCATGCTCACTGTCTAAATGTGAGCCGGAAGCGACGACCGAGTGGGGCTGCTTCTTTCAACTTCTTTCCTATCTGCCCGCGAAGGTGACTTGGACTCGGTACAAGGCATCAAGCCAGTTGCCCTCTTTGAGGCCACCCGGAAAGTAGAATAACAATTCTACTTATCTGAAAGGGTTAGGCATAAAGCATTAATAGTTTAACTAATAAAGATACCTATCACGACCTCGGGACATGCCTCCGCTTTAGTAACTACCTCCTCGAGCACTTCAAAAACTCTGCGGTGAAAGCTCTTCAAAGTCCCATATTCTTGGTCTAGGAGAATTAAGCAGACGCTCTATACTGTTTCCACAAGATTGGGTAAACATACTAGGCTTAGTAAAGAACTGTTAAAGTTGATATATCTCGTTGACCTCCTTCCGCATAGTTGGTTTGCCCATTGCGATACGCCTTCAAGTGCTCCCACAGCTGTGAGCTTTACTAATATATTTCTTTTATTGCCCTCTTCGGTTGTGTATAGGAGACTAAAATGCTTCTCGGTGTACACCTAAATCTGCCCATTCAGGAGTTAAAGCAGTTGATCTTTTCATCGTGATCTCGCACTCGATGTCCTGGCCTACTTGAGGCAGGTCATGAAATCGGAATACAAAACCAGATCTCCCTTAGAAAAAAGTGTGCGCCTTAATTAGCATCGCGGAAAGTGCTTTGGTGAAGCACAAAGAAGTAAGAAAGGTATGGCAAGCAACGAGTAACGTAAACCCCGCCTTGGCCAGTGCTACGGAAGGTATATTCTAGTAGTGCCGAGGAATGATCACTCATGGTTGGGTAAATTGTGGGTCACACACCGCCTTAAAGCGAGCCAAAATCGAACATTAAACGGTGCGGGAGCGGTTAATAAGTCCACCACTTACTGGCAGGTACCGAATTTGAACTTTTATTGAGTCAGGTTCCTGGAAATTTTGACAACTAAAGTATATAGAACAACAAAATTTTCATATCCAACAATTCAACAGGATTCAGGTCTCGTGGTCTAGTGGGTAAGCAACATTTCCATTCCTGCTCTGGTATGCTCATTCTAACAACCCCACAGTATGATTCTCGCTTAGGGCACACCCTTCAGCACAAATGCGAGAGGCCCCGGATTCGAATTCCGGCGAGACCCCTACTTCTGTCCCTTTTTTTTTCTATCTTTTTGAACCATGATTGAGATTTACAAGCCATACTTTGACCTCATCATTAAACTGCAGACTCTTCTTTTTGACGTACTTTACAGATCAGTCATTAAAACGAGTATATTCAGCAAGTCTAACATATTCCACCAAGACATTTATCCAACGAACTACTTAAAATTGGCATAATTGAGCTCGTAAACTCCGAATCTGTTCCCCTGCGGATCCTTGAAGTTCGCAAACCAGCCATTCTTACTCTCCTCTCGCTTCTCCAAGCACGTTGACCCGCCGAGTTCGTGGACGCGCTCCTGGGTCTGAAATAAGACGTCAGCATGCAATCTGGAGATTTCGTAACTCGAAAGGATGAATGACGGAAGCATGCCCAAGGAGAAGCGGGAAACGTACCTTCTCAATCGATTCAGCGAGGAAATATACGGTCTGCCCAATACCCATGGGCTGCTCAACTGGCTTGCAGCCTTCGGGACGTTTTAGAATACCACCACCCAAACCTTGATTCGCCGCATCGTTAGCGCAAGCCCCGTGATTTGCTTGGTATATGGATTTGTATCTTACCGGATGGTTGCTTGAATTTATACATAGCAACGGCATCGGGTTTGTAGTCACCCGTGCAAGCCTGAAAGTCCCAAGACGGAAAGAGAGACGAATAGAATTGCTGTTCACAGTATGTTATCAGCAGAAGAAAAGCAATGGTAAGATTGACAGTGTCCGAGCAAGGCTTTTGAATCGGGAAGGAGTTGGGAGCGTTACCTTCAAGGCTTGAACATCGTCAGCCATTATCTCGATCCAGCATAGCGAGCCATCGGGACGAGGACCACAATTCTGGGCGTCTTCGGTCTTTTCGGTTGACATGATGCTGTTGATGCTGCAGGAGAAGATATTCCGATTGGGGGACTTGTGGATTGGGGGTTAAAACAGCGTTGGTGGGACTTCAGAGGGGATGAATTAGGCGATTGAGGAAGAAGACCACATGTGAAAGCGAGCTGAATATACTGGAAAGCCTTGAAAAGTGTTTGAGAAAGGGAACCTGAAATCACACCCACTTACTAGAAGTAGTAGACGATAGGTGCAGTCTCAACTTCTACCCTCACAACCCCGTTCCCACAACCCATCTTTATACTCAGGCAGCAATTCCCAGGTTCCTCCCAAGTCCCAAATACAGCAAGCCTCCTACCTCAGTAGCGCCAAAAACCTTCCCGAAACGAGCCCACCGTCAGGACCACGCCCGCTTTCATCGCATTCCCTCGTTAATACCCTTGGCGACGACGCGCCTTCCTGCGCGCGATCACGATGTCAGGCGACATGGCGCGGTTTTCGTGTCTGAGTCACTGTTTCTCGGCGCGCCGCGCGCATGAATACGAGAGTCGGTGTGAAAGCGTGCGGAATCTGTAGGTGGTTGATGCGGGGTTCTGCATGTTGTGGCTTGGTTTGGGGCAATTTGGCGAAAGATTGGTCTTAAGGGTGAAAGTGTCAGGTGTGGGATTAGTGATCACTGATAAATTTTGGGCTTGGGGAGTTGCGACGAGATGACGACGCTAAGCTTTGTTGTAGAGTAATGTTTGGATGTGGAGTGGTGATGCTCGAGACTGCTCCTCCGACAAAGAAACTTGGCCGGTTTGAAGGCAAAAGCCATAGAGAAGCATCTTAAAGCGCGCGATCACATCCTAAAACAGGTTGCGGAAAGGATGTTCCCCGCGCATAGCATGCATGGGGAGAAAGATTGGACATTTCTTTAAGCGGATTCAACTTCAACAACTGTTGGCAAAGAGTATTTGAAGATTCAATACTTCGACTAATCGTCAATATTGACTTCATGGTTTGGGGATCAGAAAAACTCGCGACTGCGGGAAACAGATACCAAAGACAGAGCGAATGGACGAGGAAAGCCGCGTATGGGTGTCAAGAAAGACCATCTTGCAGCGGCGTTGGTCATTCTCGGCCTGGAAGACTCAGAGCACCACGACAGTGATGAAATCTGTAGCGTTGAAAAGGTATGCCCGGCGCTACCATTGTTCGCTAGCACCAGTCTTCGCAGACGATTTGGCCCAGATAGAAGTCTTGGAATCAGTTTGCTTGTTGGATACTATTCATAATGCAGGATTTTAGTAGGTAAGCCAAATTAGGGAAGTTCGAAAAGTGACTAAGCTCACAGGGTCGCGAATTATGAACCTTGAACACTCATTATACTTATACACACACTCAGGCTACGTAGGCATTTGAGTCACTGAACAGTCAAAGACAGTTTATTAGTGAGCTCAAAAGACGGTGATGTTGTTCTCGGAAAGATAATGTTGCAAGTATCCTAAATAAGTTCCACTGTTGTTCCTGGGAGTTTCCTAAGAGTCCTCGCTAAAACTTGTATGGACTTATCCTTAGAAACATGCAACGATCTTGCCCAACATCGGTCCTTCTTCCCAAAAGGTCGGCCCTCTGTGCAAGCTGCGAAGTAAACTTTAGGTTCCAAAGGTTGCATTCCCCGCCCTTAGTGTGTCCCACAACTTGACAGTGTGGACGACCGGAAGGTCAGCATGGTGCATGATAAGCCTTGGTGCTTGGTGACACGTCGGTGTCCTCCGGAACCCTTCAGAAACTGCCTGAGCTTCGAAATAGAGCCTGTCGTGCATGAAGAGCGATGATGGGAGTACCCGGAACAAGCAAAACCATAGCCTAGCGTTTGAGCCCCAAAGAGATATCCTGCATCCTTGAACAAGATCAAGGTATAATACAAGACAAGACAATGTGAAGCAGGTAGTTTTGTTTTTGAACGGCCAAGAATTCTTGAAAATATGTGGGTATCCAATGATCTTGAACGGAGCAAGCCCCGCTGTTATCTTTGGGTTTGTGTCCGCTTGCGTTCCTGGCTTGGTGGTATGTCCACCAAAATGATTCGTCAGTAAAGAAGTGGATTCGTTGGGTGTATATGAGATACCTGTATTTGCTCTTCCGTACTGAAGAAGGAATGATCTACTTAGGGAAAACAACCAGGCGTAGTCGTACTGAAACCACAAGAAATCTATGCATTTTTCGTGTGTTAGCTTCGCCGTTGTCGGTGTTCAGTGCCTGTACGCAGAGCCGACATACCAATGTCTGCCGGCCTTGGCTTGTGAAAGTTCTACAAACGACCACTTAGGTCTAAACGCGGGCTGACGTAGAGGCTGGTAACTAACAGTATAGATTTCTTTGCACCGATACATCAAAACATTAGGCCGGCTAGTGCGGGGTTCGCAGGTACGGCGACGTTTGTGAAGGTGGTCAATTACTATGGAAGCGAGTGGAGTCCGGGACTTGGGCCGGATGTCGTGCTTGATCAGAACTACTGTCCTATGAAGAGTTTGACGAATCCCAACGGAAGGGTAATGGAAGGCCATTATAGAACGCTCGGAAAGTGGAAGAGTTGTGGTTTGTTTGAAGCACAGTTATGATTCGAGTAGCAGAAGAAAATGAACAAAGGGCATACTTTTTGGCTTACACGATCGTGATGTGGCGTTTGTCTGATGGTCGGATTGGACCGAAACCGCTCCGAGATATAGTAGTGGAATCGATAATAGAAGCAATAGGAAAACGGACACTCGTAACGAGATCATGCATGCCGCCGCAGGGACAGCCACAGCTCCGAGTGCAGTGGTGCGCGGCCAACTAATATAAGGGGGGTTTCACAACAGAAACCACCGAGCGATAAAATTAGTTCTTCGAGATGCCTGCTGCAAGGCGTTAATGTCTGCGGATATGTCGACACTTTCCTGCAGCCACGCGAGCGTAGGATTTCATGTTCACCTTGAAAGCCCGTATGGGCAAAGACGACTTACCGGCCTGTGGATGTTTAAATGGTTCTGCGGGGTGAAGAGATTTAGCCAAAGGCTTCACTATGGTTGAGCTCTCGATTAAGCAGTTTAACTCAGCAGAAAACCATTCCGAAGACATAATACAAAGAACTTGGTGAGAAATTGATGTGAATGATAAGCCGGTAAAAAGCGTCATAATTGCGCCTCCTTCGATTTCGACCGTCGTCATTTGAGCCTCGATTCCTAGGAAGTGTATCCGCTTTCCGCAAAAGTTTCGTGATCGCTGTCATAAGATGGAAACCCCGGAACCTCCGAGGCTATAAACACCACTTGATTAAAACCTAGAGTAGATCAGCACCTGAGCATCATGCCAATCATAAGCCATATGCCTCTTGAAATAGCTGTGAAGGCGTTTTGACATTTGTGATCTGTTCTGAGCTTTCCGCCAGTAAGCACCACTAATCCATTCAATCACAACCCCAAGATCCAGATGTCGGCAAGGACACACGGGAACATGACGAGATATGACAGTGTTTTGCGGTATGCCGAGGTAGCCGATACCGACCATTCTGAGACACGTTCGGCATGTGGCTGACAGCTGATGACTTTTGGAGCAAGAGGCCACAAATATTCACTCGATGAGGTGTACAATGGGTGTAATAAAAAAGCTGGATTCCAGGCCGCGCATCAACGTCGTTATAACTCTTCTTGCTGTTCGCGTACATCGCTTGATCTGAGTTATGTGATTCCAGAAGCGTATCTAGTCCTCAGCGGACGTCCAAGTTGTCGTTTAGACAGCCTTCTGTTGTTGGATGTCCAGAAAATGTGCAGCACATATGTCGTGTGAGGTGAAACCCCGTGGAAGTGGCGTGGTAGTGTTGACAACGTGACATTAGACTTATTCTAATGGTTTTAGTCATGCTTCAAAGCCGCCGAAAGGCGGCTGCAAAAGTGCCGTAGAAAATTCTTGGCGGTCTCGATATCCCCCAAAAGATGCTCGAATCAAACCAGATCCAGCTCCATGGGGTACAAGGAGTACGACTCCAGCTGGCATGCGGAACCTTCTTCCATTCCCAATCATATGGTATTTTTCGGATACACACTCTCTTGCCGCGACGCCTGATTCCAGAACAGGAAGTGATCAATTGAAATTGACTTGGATGGATCCACGTGGCTACGTTAACAGAAAAGTACCGACATCAAATGAGTTGGTATTGGTTACCATCTCTTTCTGCCCAACGCTTTTTGACGGATAGTTCAAAACCATCTGGTCCATCACCATTCTTTACAATTGCAAGCAACTGATTGGTGCGTCAAGGGCTCTGGAAACCCGGGGACGGGGAGGAAAAGAGACCAAAGTGATCGCCCAACATGCTGAATTATGTGACGATCCGTCCACGTGCTCCTCGCCAGCGGGGATAGAGTTTCTGAGGCTCTGGCGGCATTGACTTAAAGAGTACAAATGAAGTGGCACTTGTGATAGGGTTCCTGACAACTGCAGTATACTTCTCATGCTTGGAGAAGCTATGAATTGCAGCGAGGTGATTCGCACGAGTGCCCCGCAGCTTGCATCTGCTTACAAGACCTTGGTTGCGGAATCAAGGTCTTGGAACAAAGACTCCACCAGGAGAGTTGAGGTTATCCGGACTAGGTAATGGAGCATGGATGATGGATGATGGGCGCCTTCAAACGCTCCACCATGCCACATTCTTTGTTCCCAGAATTCGCACCTGGCGCCGACTCCAGATCGCCAAAGTCGGTCTTACTGGCTGCGGAGGCATCGTGCGAGCTTGTTTGAACGCAGCGGTCTGCCGAACGACGGTTCAGCACGCTCTGGCGGCGTGCCATGGGAGGGGGATCTGCTCTGTCAAGCGACCACCAGAGGTGATTCGCTGCATGTCAAGGACTTTGCCAGAGGACTGGGTACCCATCCGACGAGTAAGAAGCGCGGAGCCGGTCCCTCCATGAGCCACGCCGAGCGCCAGCAATGAGGTACGCGGTGGTGAAGACACGCTAAGCGATGCGCGTTGCGTTTTTGGGGATTTCGGAGCTGCGCCGACTTGAATGGAAGAGAACATGGGATAAAATGCCGCTTTCAATAGCCTGATGAACCTCGTAGCTGGACCTTGTCAAGAGTCGCCATGGAGGCTGCGTCAGCTCCTGCTCGCCGTCGTCTCAAGGGCAGCATAGAGATGGAATCCACAGCAAGTGCGCAAGATCGCGACCGGCCTTCAGACAGAGCATGCCGCAGTTGATGAGGAGCTTGATGAAAGTGGGCGAGAGAAATGCGACCGCGTCCACGGACTGCAGAACGGCCCCCGATGGCTTGAGCAGTCCCCCACGCTGCCTCGACCCTCAGCTGTGCTCGCCAAAAGCCCGACACAGCCAGTAGGAGGCCCGACCAGCAGCCAACACGGGCCATTTCCCCAGCGATCGTGGCCGGTGGCATGAACAAAGCCCTCCGTGTCGTTGGCGGCAGCGGGAGCGTTGGAGGTCGCTCGACGTGGCCGCATTTAAGGCCGACACTGCTTCGAGAGTCAAGACTCAACAGGTACACATGTCACCACGGCCCAGCATCTGTGAGCCGGGACAGGCCTGCACAACGACAATGTGATTGCGCGTGCCAGAAGCCGCAAAGGAGCCCCAAGGCCCACCGCGAACTCGGCGGCGCACTACCTATCTCTGCCCTCTGCCCTGCAAGAAGAGAGACCCGTAGCTGTGCGACCCTTTTGGTGCCTCCGCTATCAGAATTCGTGCGCCGGCCAGATTCCGTAGGGCGCTGGGCTCGCGGGCGGCGAGCTAGGCGAACCCCAGCGCACATCCAGGCAGTTCGCGCTGCTGTGCCTGCTTCCATGCCTTTCCTATCTCACCCAGCTTTAGCTCTTCCACACACCTCATAGCCTTCTCCCTCCCCATTTGCTCCTCTGCCTCCCGCTCTAATCTCTCTCTCCCATCAAATGCTGCTCTGTACTTCGTCGTCCTCCCTCTGCCATCCTCCCCTTCTAACCCACCACGCTGACTCCTCGACTTGTCGCCACGGCTGCAGTTGTCACTTTGGCTGCAGTGTTCTTATCATTGGTTCAGCCTCTCAGCCTTCCCGCTAGGCTTTTCAAAGAACGGCGCGAAACGCCTTCCGAGCAGGCAGGCCTGAGTCCTCTCGAGTCCATCACCCCCCATTCTGCCCATCCATTTAACATCATTGGCTTCGCAGCCGTTTTTCCAACCATCCAGCAACTCGTGCTGCATGCGCATTCCTTGACAAGCCGCTCACAGTCTAGCGCCCCACGATATTCGACGTCTTATCCTCCCGCCTGCTTAAACCTAGGTCTCATATCTTGCGCCGCCGCATTTTTCGACCTCTGAACCGCATCGCCTGGTACCGCGTCGCATCGCAAACCCAAACCTGCGCATCGTCTTCCAGCGCCCGGAGAATCATACACTCTTTGCAGCTTTGGTCTGGTACTGCGCAGGGCTGCATCCTTCGCTTTCATCACTGCAATTTGTTTTGATTGAAGTTCCACGCCAATCATCCAGCATTCGCGTGCGATCCCCCCAGAACCCTCGCCCAACACTTTTCCCGGCATAACGACGTTTCGAAGCTGTTTTACACCCTAGATTGGTTTTCTTCTCCGTCGTTCTACGGCATAGATTCACTACCCATACATTCTGGCCCGCATAACTCGGTAGATCCTCTCGCTTCCGCATCTCGACCTCGCCACGAACCGCCTCCGACTCTTTGTCTGAACCAGGACGCAAGACAACGGCAGAACAAAGGGAAGCATGGCCGGTGGGCCGAGCCCGAGCAGCACAAGTCCTTCGAACCTCTCCAACAGTCCGTTCCTTCACGGCTCTTTCAGCTCAACGTCTTCGTCGCCGCCTAAGCAGGCATTTTCGGCGCAGAACACCATGACGGCAGACGTCTTTTCCGGATCGCATGCGTATAACTTGCCAGCACCTATTGGGGAGCGCCGGGCCCTGGAGAAGAACGGCATGACTTTACTATCGTTCAGCGAAGCCGAGTCCACCCCGGACTCGAAAGCCCCGCCCGCCATTTTTCTGCGCAAACTGCCGAGTAATAGCGACAGAGATGCCGTGCGAAATATACTACTATTCGCAAAGGATCTCATTGATTGCGAGCTTGTACCATCATCAAAATATTCCGATGACAAGGGGTTTGCATCCGCCGTGGCCAGGTTTCGGACTTTGGATGGTGCTAAAGAAGCACGAAACCTCCTGAATGGAAAACGTAACGCTTCTAACGATGCCAATATCATCGTGGAGCTGATTCAAGATGGCCTCCCAGGAGCTATTGGATCCAGGAGGAATACCGTTGACAGCACCTCTTTGCGCCAAGGGTCAGTGTCCGCGGCATCCAACATTTCGACTAACGGGCAGAGTAATGGCCGACAGTCATCGCGATACAATGGTACTTTTCAGAATATGGAGAAAATGTCCCCGCCGAACGGCACTCCAGGTCTTGGCAACGGCGAATTCCCGGTTCAAAACCTCTTCTCCCCAACTTCACCTGTGCACACGTCCTTCAACCACCGTAATTTAGGGAAGTCCGTCATCAACGATGAAGCCGACGATGAGACTGAAGGTTTGCTGAAAGAGTCAATTGGGTATGGCGCCAGCGCCCAGCCTGTTCAAGCTTCTATACCTCGCCGGACAACAAATCCATCAATTCCCGTAACCAGATTCGCTTCTTTGTCTCTTAACACGAATGGCGCGACCGGAATCAGCTCTCCACCCTTGTCGAATTTTGCTTCTCCTCGTTCTGCCGCCACAATGCAGTCGCCGAGCGCGGCGATGTCTGCCATGTCCCCACACACAATCCCCTCTACTATGAACGGCATTGGAACGAATACTGGCTATCAGCAATTTTCACAGCATTTCCCTCGGCATAATTATCCTCCTGTCAATCCTGCAGATCAAAACCCCCCGTGCAACACTCTTTATGTTGGGAATTTACCGATCGATACTTCCGAGGATGAACTAAAAGCTATGTTTTCTAAGCAACGCGGCTATAAGCGGTTGTGTTTCAGGACTAAGCAAAATGGTCCCATGTGCTTTGTTGAATTCGAGGATATTTCATTTGCTACAAAGGCGCTAAACGAACTCTACGGGCATCCTTTGCATAACAGCGTTAAAGGGGGTATTCGGCTAAGCTTTTCAAAGAATCCTTTAGGCGTTCGGACCGGTCAGTCCACCAGCATGGGATCCGCATCCACTGTGCCTCCCGCAACTCCAATGACCGGCTTTGGCGGTAACTTGGCAGCTCCACCCGGGTTTGCAACTGCCACAGGCCCTCCGCCAGGACTCTCTGCCCCTCCAGGGCTTTCTACTCCTGTTCATACGAACTCAAGCTCCAACTTTGGAATGTATTCTAATGGAGGATTTGGATTGAGCGGAGCCGATATGGCCAGTCCTATCAGAAGCCAACCCCTAGGGGCAGGTCTAGCCACTACAGTTTCCGGCGGTGGTTTTGGTGGAATGAGCGGGAACTACCCCCAATATATGATGGGACGTTGATTGACTATCAACGAAATGCGGCTCATCCGCCGTTATGTTTGATGTACTTGGAGTTCGCGGGCGCATTCGTCACTTCAACTTTCTGTCGCGTCCACTGCTGCGTTATATCCTGTCGCTTCGGTCATTGCGCGGTGTTCTGTTTGTTCTTTCTTCTTTACATTTTCGTTTCCCAGTTTTCATTCTGGCACGGGCATGGGTACTGGCGTGAAACTCTATCGACGACCATTGCGTCTGATTGGGGGTAGGCTACGTTTCAAGCATACAGCGATGATTCCCCCTTGTGCGGTTTTTCTTTCGGGATTTCTGCTTGGAACGGGGCGTATTGGATGGGGTCTTTCATGGCTATATTTTGGAGCATCCTAAAGGTTACGTTTGTCAGTTATCTTCTTCCAGCTTGTCTTAGCACGGACACGGAAAAGCACGTTCTGCTGGACTGGTGCGCATGAGTATTTGAACGGAGGGATATGTGTGGGACGGTTCTTCGATGGGATGCTTCTCGAATCTTTTCATTCATTCGACGCTTGCCGTTTACTCTGCGGTTGACGGGTTTGTCATGACAGCGTCACTTCGCTTGTGTTCATCTGCGACGGAGTTTTGAATCCCATTGGCCTAGGAACACATTGGTACGGCGCTACTACTTGCAGCAGTGCATGGCTTGGATCGTATTTTTGATGGAGCAGACATTGTTGTGGTTCTTCTCTATTGCATGGCGGCTTATGTGTTTTGAGTGATTATTTTTCCATTTCCCCTCAGGGTGCTTTGTGCTGGTCATGACTATCTAGATTCATGTTATGCTCCGCGGCATTTATGAAGCCTGGGGTGAAATCCTGTCCTTACTGCGTACGTTCCTCCTAGCATCTACTTGGATTTCTCTTAGCCCCCGATCGATGGAGGTTCGACAACACTTTATTCTTTCATGAACTTTCAACTTTGGGACATTAGAATGGAACCATATGCTGCGCCTAATAAAAGTCATATTGGAAGTCGACGAGCAGCCTTGGATAAGTGGCCCTATGATATGTGACTGATGCCAAAATGTGTCCCACGTCGTACCAAGCTCATTCTCTATTTCGGAAAGGAACACACGTGCATATGCACTCTTAATTTTGTCCTTTTAAAAATAGATGATAGGTACAGGCAAAGATCTGCACTGCTTCAATGCAGACCTAAGGTACGAGCATGAGACGCTATGCACGTGATAAGTAAGTGCTTAGCGCTAAAGTTCCATTGTGCCAAGCCGTGTACAAACGAATTTCTTCAACATTCAACAACCTCCATCTTCAACACCTTTCAATTGCTATACAAATACTTTCTACTTCGTTATCTGACCCTATGTGATAACCGTTCTGTCGCATTACACGATGCCTCCACTATTACGGCCCGAAAAACTCGGTCCTTCACTCCTTCACTCCTGTTTGTCTCTCCGCCCTCAACCTCTCAGTCTAGCATCCCGAACAACGCGGGAATTCTCGCAAACACCATGTCAGCAAGTCACACGAATGAGGAGAAGGATGTACGCCTGGATGAATGGCCCGGGTGCCAACCTTCGTAACCCATTGCCCAACTCAACGAATTACCTCGGCGCATACGACAGAAACGGGACTTTGATTCGTGCGCGTGGGAGACAAGAACAGGCCGACGAGAACGCAGAAAAGAAAGAGCCTGACAAGGCTGAAGGCGGGGAAACGAAGTCAGAAGAAAAAGCGGGTGAAGAAGGGGAAGAGAGTATGGATGAGTTAGACAAGGAAGTTCTAAGACAAGAGGTAGAGCAACGGAAGATGAAGGGCAAGAATGGAGATAAGGATAAACTTCCACCAGAATCCCTCGAGGACTTGAGGCCATTCCCACTAAACAAGACTTTCAGGAGTCAACCTGTTTTGAGCGAGGAATTGCGAGAGGCGATATATCAGCGGGTTGCTAGAGATGGCGCCACTGTATCGCTTGCGAGTGTCGAATTTGGTGTCTCAAATGAAAGAGTTGGTGCTGTAGTGAGATTGAAGCAAATCGAGAAGGAATGGTTAACACAGGTCAGTCGTCCACTTCTATCTTTTGATCCCGTTGATTTGCATGATGAGACACAAAACAATTCGATTAGTCTTTAAGACATCCCACATGGTTACAAAACTTTTACTATGCTCTTTCTGATCCAGTCTATTCTCTCGACATTCATTTTCGTTCTATGGGAAATGGCATCATTGCTAACCATGATAATTAGGGCAAAAAACTCGCAACTCCCTATTCTAAAGCAGTTCTCGGCATGCTCCCCAAAACACCGTACATTGATCCTACGAAACCCGAAAACAAAAACAAACGCCCTGTGGTCCATGAATCCATCAATGACCTTATTGTCCATCCCGCGACGCGCCAACAGCTTTTCGTCCCAGTAGCCGAGTCCCGCCAATTCACTCGTGTAGATGCTGGTAAAGCATTCGATAATGACCTCCTGCCCGCAGACGACCGCATCCCGCATCCCGAACTGGTGCTCGCAGAGCGAGAATTGGCATCCGGTCTGAGTCACCAGGAACGCCAAAAGCTAGCCCAAGAACGGGCGGAAAAGGAGCAGGAGAAACGGGAGAGAGAAGAGGCGAGGAGGCAGGCACAAGCAAAGAATCGCCGTGTCATTCCTGGTAGGCGGTGGGACTTTGTTTTCCAAGATGTCAGCGTGGAGAGTGTAGGGAGGGATGGCCGAGCTCCAAAGGGTGTGGGTTGGAGATATGGAATGCCGCACGAAGATCGGAAGAAGGGCCAGGTCAAGATTCCGACAAAGGTTGAGGGGTAGATGGGGGTTTGTAACATAATATTCTCCCGTATTTGGGAAAACTGTAGCATACTTATCATTCTGTTCTGAGTCAGTTGTATCATACATGCAGCTGGCTCTCACCGCCGGCAGCTCCAAGATATAGAGCTTGTTCGTCACTTTAGAATTCTTGTCAAGTAACGGCCCTTTTTGGACTCTACTGATACTTCTGCTTTACTTCACATTGCGATGGTTTCCAATCCAATAACATTCTGCTTCACCACTTCATTAAACTTGAGCTTTTTGAGCCAAGGATGAACAAATCATGTGCAGAGATGCTGCTGGCTTTTAAGGCCTTTCATGAGGCGTGAAAACTCGATGTTGGTCTTATGCGGAGGACTATAACCTGCAAGGGCCATCCATCGCAATATCAGCACAGCTTTCATTGCTTTGAGCATGATTCTTTGAATTGTTCACGTCCCGTACTTTTCTTCTTTCCTATGGGCTCACAGTCGTGAAAGTCTCGTACGATATCATTCAAATTCACCGATATTGCATCTTCTGCCCACCCCTCTTCTCCATCTTCTGCTGCCGCTTACTAGTCGGCTGAGGCACACCAGCAGCATCCGTACCCGCAAAACCTTGCCTCGCACCCATAAAGGTCGTATATGCAAGCCAGGCCGAGTAAGCTGGTATAATCGCCTACACAAGACATGTCTCATTAGTTGGCATTTCTAGAAGCGCGGAGCCTTCCACCCTCCATCACGGTGAGTCGGGAATATGTTTCACTCACCCACCACCACCAAGCCCAGTCGCCCAAAACTGCAGCTAGAACTACACAACCATAAGTCCAGTATAGAATGTCCCACATGTATTCGGTCAGCCCCTTGGCGTCCAGATCTTCGCCGCTGCGTCGCAGTTCGCCGGGCCCGGAGCCGTACGTGGGGCGGCCTATGCGCTCGAATTGGAACTGGATGAAGAAGGCTGGGAGAGAGAGTATGATATAGAGGATGAGAGATTTTCGAGTGAATGAGGAGTGCCAAATGAAGCACCGTAGTAAGATGAAGAGGCCATGGATCGCGAGAGTAAGGTAGAGTGTTAGATTTAAGCGGGCGGTATTGCGGGTTGCGAGTGTTTTGGCCGCTTTCTAAGGGCGGTCAGTATTGTTCGAGCATGTTGAATGTTGAATGTTCATCGATGTTGTATATAGACGTACCTGAGCCATGATGGTGAGATATAGACGGGGCGCCAATATGTGATGTTCACCCATTCACCTTCGGTTTGACATGTTTAGACGGCGGCGGATTTCGAAAGGGTCCGTGCATCCGCCCTCCAACCCATCACCACAACATCAAGGCGCGAAGAACTACGCACCAACAACCTCTACTCACCCAACCTCGACACACGGCGTGATTTTCTTGTTCGTTCGCAGTGCAGCGTCAAGGATGCCTTACTGATATTCCATCTTCTCTTCTCTAGGCTTTGTGGCACTTTGGCAATCAGCTTTGTCCGACTGCACGCTGAAAGCGTCACCTACGAACAACCGCTTCACCTCCGAACCATCACCTAATTTCTACACAACAGTCTTGCGAACTCATATAGAACCGCATTCATGATCAGGACCATCCAATACCTCTTCTCTTCGTTCGAAACCACCTTCTCTATGGGCATATCCATGCCTGTAGCCATCTCGCAGTGAGCATCTCGATAAACGCCGCCCGCCACCTTCGCCTACCTTGGATCCGGCCGTGAAGATGGTGCCCTCGAACACTTGCATTGCAGCCCAACTGCGGCAACTGATATACTACCACCTTGACAACGACCTGTTGGAAAACGCTCTCTTTCTAGCCAGTCGACTACAAGGCCTTGAGCCTAAGAGTCCAGACGCCGCTCACCTCCTCGCGCTATGCAATCTCCGACTCGGTCGATTAAAGGCTGCGCACGACTGTGCCAGGGAACGAGGACTCAGAGGACAACACTTGGGATGCGCGTATGTCTTTGCGCAAGCCTGTCTGGAGCTGGAGAGATATGGAGATGGGATCGGAGCCTTAGATCGAGCGCGAGGACTTTGGGGTGGGAGGAACCATTGGAGTGAGCTAATCCACACCCATTGAAAACGCTCTGAATGGCAGACTAATGACATCCAAACCAGACAAGCACTCCGAGATCTCACGGCGACATCTTCCTGACGCGGCGGCGGTTAACTGCCTCCTCGGCAAGCTATGGCGAGCACACGGCGATTCGAAGAAAGCGGTGGACTACTTCGTCGAGGCGCTCAAACTAAACCCTTTCATGTGGGACGCATTTCTTCAGCTATGCGACACAGGTGCCGTTGTCCGGCCGTCGAATATCTTCAAGATGACTCCAGAAATGATGGCGTTCCTTTCTCACTCTACAGGCCTTTCTACTGGCACTGCTTCACCTCCAGAATCTATTCAGCAGGAGCCATCGGCGGGAAACAAGAATCCTTTCATTGCAACCCCGGAAATCGACCCTTTCAATCCGTCTATTCGTACCGGCAATGACATTGGTCTTAACTTGGGAGGGTCAAATCTACTGTTGAAGCTAAACGGCAACAACCCTGCTATGAATGGAAATGGGAATGGTTCACACTATCCCGACGTCGAAACACCCACCTCGAATGGACAAAATTTCGAGGATGATGTGATGATGGGAGAAGTTGGAGGACCGGTGATTAGCGAACACGGGAATGAAGCACCTCAGGCTCCGTCCAGGAAGCAACGGACATTGCAATCCTTTATCGATTCTGGAGTCGAAGCGCCGAAGATGAGGCCTATAACGACGAGAAATAGACCGAAGACGGGCTCAGAAACGTCCGAAGCAACAGAGATTCCGAGACCAATTGGTCAAAACGGCCATAAGAGGACTATATCGGGACATGCGGCGCAACCAAATGGTACATCACAACAGACGGATCCGACTGCTGCACCACAAAGGCGAAGTGTCAGACTCTTCAATCAGATTAGCCAAATTAGACCTTCGAGCAGCCGGCTGGCGGCTGTGACAGTGCGGGAAGCTGAGACAAGGGAACGGCGCGAATTGAGGAAAGTGAAAGCGACCGGTACTCGAGGCCGCATTACAGCCACGTCAACGGTGGGGAGAGTAGTGAGTGGGAACAGGAAGCCTGTCGATTTGACGGATGCCCATTCGAAAGACCTGACAAAGCTACCAAACGGAACTGCTGCAGGATTACCACCTATTCCTAGAATGGCCTCCATAGCACCATCTCAAGAGCCGTTAAGAGAACAAGAAGCCCTCCAATGGCTTCTGGATCTCTTATGCAAACTCGGAACTGGATACGCCAATCTCTCTCGTTATGACTGTCAAGCAGCCCTCCAATACTTTTCCTCGGTCCCAACTCAACAACGCGATACACCATGGGTGCTAGCTCAAATTGGGAAGGCATATTACGAGCGTTCTTCATACGCAGAAGCCGAAGATGTGTTCCTTCGCATCAAAAAGCTCGCGCCGGCTAGGATGGAAGACATGGAAGTTTATTCGAACGTTCTATGGCAGTTGAAAAAGGAGACGGATCTCGCATATCTAAGTCACGAACTCATCGAGCAAGATCGCCTTTCCCCGCAAGCTTGGTGCGCAATCGGTAACTCATTCTCTCTGCAACGCGAACATGATCAAGCTATCAAGTGCTTCAAGCGCGCTACGCAACTCGATTCGAAGTTTGCATATGCATTCACACTGCAGGGGCACGAACATGTAGCAAACGAGGAGTTCGATAAGGCACTTTATGCGTACAGGTGTGCCATCAGTGCGGACTCGCGACACTACAATGGATGGTACGGGCTGGGTCAAGTGTATGAAAAGATGGGCAAATATGATGTTGCCGAACAGCATTATAGGTCCGCTGCACAGATTAATCCCACGAATGCGCTTTTGGCTGTTAGGATTGGTGC
This sequence comes from Hysterium pulicare CBS 123377, assembly GCA_000467715.1. Taxonomy (NCBI): domain Eukaryota; kingdom Fungi; phylum Ascomycota; class Dothideomycetes; order Hysteriales; family Hysteriaceae; genus Hysterium; species Hysterium pulicare. Next base: position 58,825 of record AJFK01000890.1, read on the forward strand.
TGTGAGTTCTTCCTTTCTCAACCCCCCTTCCTTGTCATTATCGTACTGATGAGAAACAACAGGTTCTCGACCGACTCAAGAAGACCAGCCTGGCCCTAATCCAATACTCGCATGCCGTAACTCTCGATCCTCGCTCCAATCTCGCCCGTTTCCGCAAAGCTCAAGCTCTCCTCAAACTCCGACAACCCCGTGACGCCCTCACCGAACTCGAAATCCTAAAAGATTCCGCCCCCGATGATGCAAATGTTCACTTCATGCTAGGAAGATTGTATAAGATGATGAAGGATAAACCGAGTGCGATCCGCCATTTTACGGTTGCCTTGAATTTGGATCCCAAGGCGAGTCAGTATATCAAGGAGGCGATGGAGAGTTTGGAGGAGGAAGAAGGGGAGGACTGGAGTGATGATGAGAGGTGAGTGGCAGAATATGCCACAAGAAAAACATGTGGCTGTTGATGAAGACTTCCTTGGGTGGAGGTTGGGTGTCGCACATGGATGCGGAAAAGTGCTTTCTAACTACACGCCCATCTGCTATGTCTATGGGTGCATGTTTCATGGACGGAATTGGATAGATGGATATCCACGACTTCCAATTTACTCACAGTGACGAACGAACGATGTCTACGATCGATCAAACCCTTTCTGGATGGATTCTGGATTCTGATAGTCAATCCCTTCTTCACCTTCGTCCGAATACCCCCTACCTAATCGATGAACCAACCCTGCGTCTTCCAACTATCCAGTTCTTTCCCACTCCACGAGCTCAGTCGATCTTCCCACTGAGCACCCACTTCTTTTCAGCATTCGACGATTAAGGAAGCGACCAGTTTTTATTGCATTGATGGAATTTCTGCTTTCCTTTTTCTCCGTCTTTTCCTGCATATTTGGCCTCTACCAAAAATGGAGCTGTGCCCGGCTGGTGTTTAAAGTTTTTTGAGTTTCAAGGTTGCTTGTTCTGCATTTGTCGGGTTCGTATTGACTTCAGCGAATGATGAGTTAGCTAGCTAGTCTGAGCGATTGAGGTAGGCGGCCTCCTTTGAGTTTGTTGCTGCGGTAGCAGTAGCGGCAGCAAATGAGGTTTTCGTTCTAGTGTATAATACCTATGGAATTCATGATGGATTGTCGATATACTTGAGCTCTTGCTATTGGAGTGATGAACATGAATCGGCTTGCTTTTATGGTATGTTCCGCCCGTCTATCCGATAGGTAGCTTTCGCTACTCTAACTCTCGCGATCATATCAAACATTGATCGAATGGGAAGAGGTGGAATCGCAAGTCGGGAGGATGTAAAGTTGGGAGAAAAGAGCGGCATCAAGGAGGTTGAGTACACATATTTTGGTGAGTCCACCCACCGAAAGGCGCGGGGTTGTAGTTTTTACTACAATGAGAGATACAGCAGATTACGAGATCCCAATCGGCCAAACTTGCGGTACATGGCTGCGTCGGTGTTCTCGGACACCAAGTGAGCGAGAGCTAGAAATCCATCCAGGCAATGTGGATGAGCATCTCAACCAGACTCGCCCATATATCCTGCCATTTGTGACTGATTGAAAGGACAATACAAAATTTGCACTTTTAGCTTCCATACATGCAAGTGGCAAATTCATGCAAGGCTGAAGTCTACCTACAAGGCGTATTTTCTACAGTCACTGCCAGCTGGCAGTCGCCGGGAGTCTACTTACAAAACTAGGCTATCTCTACGTCAGTTTCCCATCTCTGCTGTAGCTAAACTTTGACGAAAGAGAAGAAGAAGAAGAAGAAGAAGTAGAAGGAAGAGAAGGAAATAGAGAAGAGAGAAGGAGAAGGAGAAAAAAAAAGAAGAAGGAGAAGAAGAAGAAAGAGAGAAAAAAAGGAGAGAAGAGAAACAAAAAAAGGAGATACCAGCAGTAAGGATGACAAGCCTCCTGGATCTCTTCAGATACCGATTGTGCTCGCAAAAACGGACTCGTTCACCTGGACTTAGGGATGTGTAGACCTTTAAGCGCATGTAGGTTCTGACTCTTCTGCGCTATAATTCATGTTGCCCGCGACTACTTGGGATCTTGTCTAGTGATGATAAATCCGCACAGAAACATGGCTTGGGCTGGTCGAGTAGCAATGCACTCACAGAAGTTAGCTCGCTTTATTGAAAGCGTCGCAGTCTTGAAGCTACTCAGTCTCGAAAACGCCCGTATAAGTATTATAAATCCGTGTTCTTCGTGTCACAGAGTCCGTTGCCATGTATGGGTGGCAAATCTATAACAACTATGTGCCTTACTACTACAAGGCCCTGGTCCTAGCTACGCTGAACCAGCCCAACCAATAAATATCAGCCTTTTTTGACCTGCATCTAACCATATATGAAGTGAGCACCATCAAACAGTCACGAAAGTATGATTCCCCGCCCTACCCTATCAATCTATTATATGACTTCAACGTTCGAGTTCCGGCAGTTCCAGATCGATACTCAAATGCCGACATACCAGAGCTAGCGGTATAGCCTTGCTCTCACCGAATTCCGCTTTCTTATATACTGGGTGCGTTACTCTCTCCTAAAGCTTGACTTCTTGAACCACTGTTGTATCAAGATGCGCGCCGCAGTCGTCCTCCTAGCAGGCACAGCCGTCGCCCTCACGGATATCGAACATAAGCCATTCATGCGCAAAAATATCGACCCAATCATCTTTCCAGGGAGATATGTTTCTCATATGCATTCGTTCTACGGCTCTGATGCAGTCACCAAGGATTTGCCAACCACAGAGCAGCTGCAACAGGGTTGTCCTTCGGGCGAAAACCCGAATGATCTCTCCGTATACTGTACGTTCGTTCCCAAGGACGACGCTGCGCATTCCCAGAGCCCTCAGAACATCTCACGAGTATTAGAGACTAACAAAAGCTTTCCAAGGGGCTCCTACTCTCTATTACGTGAACGGCGACAACTATACCGAAGTTCTTCCCGCAACCTTCAAAACGTACTACGAAAACATCGACGCAGCCGAGATCCCCTTCCCTGCAAACTTCCACGCCGTCGCCGGAAATGCAACTGCCAAGTCCCAGTCCGACATCGACGAGAAGGTAACAGCCATCACCTGGTGGTGTGACGCCGGACCCGAAGACAGGGACAGTAGACCGAGAGCCGCCCTCCCGCGAGTGACTTGTAGCGCGCATATGCAAGCCATTCTCCGATTCCCGGACTGCGTGAATCCGGATGATCTGAGCAAGTATACGTACGCTGCGGCTAACGGAGGGCGTTGCCCTGCGGGGATGAAGAGGATGCCGAGTCTGCGCTTTTCGATTCGGTATGATACGCGTAAAGCGATTCCGCAGGGTTGGACTGGTGTACCGCCGATGAAGTTGGCATGCGGAGAGGTGAGCATCTGATATTTCTAAGTCCGTCTAATTGTTTAGTAGGACATGGAGATAGCTGACATGTAGAAAGATGGGTGAGGGATATTGCTTCCACGGAGACTTCATCAATGGCTGGTTCGATGATGCGGCGAAGAACATGTTGAAAGCAAAGGGTCAGAGTTTCATGAGAATAGATGGAGATCATGGCAATGGAAAGCAGTTCAGCAAGTGCAAGGCGAAAGACGCGGATCCTACCGGCGGCACTAGTGATTATAAGGAGAGCTTGGTGATGATGGGACATACTTAATGGAATCGGCCAAATATCATTGGAATCTGTTCACCATAAATGGCAACGTCGCGACGATTTCTATAGCATTGCTCCTAGACAAGTTAGCGTTGCGAACCCGAATTTAAGCGTTGGAATAAGACTCTGGTTGCGTACATTAGGCCTCCTTTAGAGCTTACTTAAGACTGCTTATGTATATCCAATGCTGACGCGCTAGGACGCAATGTGAGTAAGGATTCCAGGTCCTCTCAGCACTAAGAGTGATCTGGAAGCCGAATGGATCCTTTTGACGGTAGCACTTCGAGAGTTGCAGGGTTGATACCAGTTGGACCTTGCCGTCGTGCGTACTGAGGCATAGTACACAAGACCATGATCGTACTGTAACAGCTACGCCTTTTAAACCTTTCGTCAGCCAAACTTGCAATTCAGTCTCTCTTAACCCTTCCCTCTCTTCCTCTTCAAGTCTCTCTACCTCTCATCATAACGCCTCTCTCAAACCACACAAAATGTCACATCCAGCTACCTCCCCAAACCCCTCCAACCCCTCCAACCTCCCACCGCGCTACCAAATCCGTCAGATAGCTCCCGAGCATCTAACCTGGGTAACATCCATCGTCATGCACTCGGGGTTTGTGATGGGAGAGTGTGAGGCGAGTGATGAAGGTATGCCTACATGTCGTGTTCTAGACATCGCGTAGCTGTCGTCGTGTCGCCATTCTCTCAATATCTACTTGTTTCGCAGGATAGCAGAAGAATCAAAGAAAATCCTTTCAATATGATCCTAGAATCCATCATCATTATATGTGCACTGTAGAAAGTCTTACAAATACAATTAAACTTCTTTACTTATCAAAATGGTAGTCGTGAGACATTTCGAATCAAATCCTATTCAAACCGACTCTGTAATAACCTGAGCATGCTCAGCGTTGCTCAGTAAATAGAAGCACTCTACATTTGTTAAACTGAGTTGCTTGTGTCGATGTTAATGGTGCAGTAGGTGTGAAATAGTTGCCGAACGAATGCCCCGCTATATTGCACTACCATTGGCCCTTCTTTCATGGAGACGCTCTCTTATTTTCGTTAGGGACATATGCAAAACAACTCTTCTGCTTCTCCACGACAGGCTTCGTCGAGTGGTATGATTCCTGCTTTGGATGACCAAAATTTCGGGAAAAATTATGATAGTCCTATCTACTCTGGTGCTAGGGTTTTATGGAGGCCATTTGGGCTTGGTGAAAGTGATGAGAGCTAGTTCCCATCATCAAGCCTGCATAGAAAGTGGTTACCTAGTTATACAAAGCCTGCGTAGGTTTTATATACACAAGGCTTAGTGTTACAAGCAACATACAGGCTCCCCCGGAGAGGATTGGCGATATTCTAAGGTTGAACTTGATGAAGCGTACTGCAGAATTACTAGATGTACCAAATGCAATCGCAATGAATTCGGCTCTCCATGAAATTGCCGAGGATCCATATGGCAGCTTGTCGCCATCTTGTTCTTCCAGCTTTGCAGTTGTAGGACTATGCTCAAGATCTTTAGATGCTGCTCTCTTTCAGAAAACACGATATCATATTCGATCGACCTTTTTAAATTCCAAGATATCTGATACAACTAACGTAGTGGATCACAAAACTCCACGCTTACAATACTGAACGAAGATGTCGTTACTCCTCCAAGCTATCGTCCAGTTTACAAATCCGTCATGAAGTTATTCAAGAACCTATTCCTGGCAATCCAACTCCTGAACTTCTTCCCGAACACCCACATTGGAATCGTCAATGCGCTCACTGCCAAAAAGCATCCTCCCAAAACATTGAATACCTTCAACGCACCATCCTTCGCTAGCCAATCATTCACGAAATACGTCAATCCGAACGTCAATAGGTTGCGGGAATTGATCGCGACGAAAGCTTCCTCGGCGAGATGCGGGTAAGAGTCTAGAACGTAACCGAAGACGCAGGTGGAGAGGAAGGCCATGCACATGTTTGCGAGGCCGTAGGTCAACACGGGTCCGGACCAGTGCGTATGATCATGTACTGTGATGCCGAAACCGAAGAAGCCTACGACGCCGAGGATGGTGACGACGATCATGAGAACCATGCGGAATTCGGGCTCGTAGACACCTTTGTTGCGTTTGGATAGCGTGACGCAGATCCAGTCGTTTAGCGGGCCGGAAATCACTTCTCCGATCAGGGTCAAGATGAAAGGAGAAAGACCCGTGAGTCCGGCTTGGCTGACGGTGAAGTTGTAAGGAGGCGAGACGAAGAGAACGCCGTTTACCACACTGAAGACTACGATCCAGGTGATGACGGTGCCGTAGAGGAGGAAAGCCCATAGCACGGCTGGATACCAGAACATGACGAAGGGACGGGCGAAAACTTTCCACATTGGGGCGTTTGTGAATTTTCCGTTATAAAGACTGAGGCTCTGGACATAACTTTTCTTCTTCGGGATAGAGGCCGCACTAGAAGGTGCGCTTTCCACTTCTGCAGAGGCGTCTTTCTCGTTCGTTACATGGGCGTTACGTGCAGAGTATTTGGAGGTAGTGACCGGGTCTATAGGGGATCTGGGGCGCACGTAGGCGGTTTCTGGCACCAGGAATATGATCAGGAAAAGGAAGATGCCGAACAAGATACCGCAGATTCCAAAGGTCCATTTGTAGCCTAGATCCTGGATGATGTAGCCTGAAATGAAGCTCGCGCCGGCAATACCGCAAAGGAGGAAAAGATTCCACACGGCTATGCGGGTTGCGCGTTGATGGACAAAGTACATGTCACCGATGGTAGCTTGCACGAGGATTTCATATGGCGCCATTACGAAACCGCCCACAATTCGAGATGCTAGGAAGGAACTGTACGTCTTTGCGCATGCGGCCCAGACATTCACGGCGAAGAGACCGCAAATGGCCATGACGTAGATTGGGCGTTTGCCGTAGATCTTGGCCAGGGGGTTGGTAAGGAAGACAGAGAGGCCAATGGTTAGGATAAGCCATGCGGTAGATTGCGAAAGGGTGTTGATGCTGATGTGAAGTTCCTTTGAGACGGGCACGAAACCAGGTCCCAACATGGGACCGTAGGCTCCGACGACGGCTGCGGAGAGGCCGACGATGAGGAGGATCATATCCTTCTTCCATAATGGCCACTGTCAACCTGTTAGTGACACCAAAACCATCTTCAATCTTTGCTGACGTCGTTCGGCAATCAACATGGGAGACATCGGATGGTTTGTTGTAGCACAACATTAGTCTCCGACTTCCTTGCTGGAGGCTTGCCATGTTACGATAACCGATGTCCCATTTCTGATCATGACGAAAGGTAGGAGCTTACGTTGAGAGGATCATTAGGATCGTCGGTGGGTTGAGGTACTAGAATGACATGAGAATTCTTTCCCGTGTCATGCTTCAATGCCTCAGCGGGCACTTCGTGAAGCTCTGGGGGCAAGTCGGATTGGTCGTTTATGCAGGCTGGATGGGGATCAGCCAAGTTACACATAGATCTCTCTGCATGGGCATACCTGTCCCTGGGACAACCTCCATATGCTTGTCACCTAGAATACCGAAGGCCATCTTGACGGATGATCGAAGAGAGTATGGGAGAAGGAGAATTGAGGATAGAGGGCTGGAGGAAGGGGCGAGGAGCTTTACTATGTAGCCAACCCAGGGCAGCGCTCGATGTGCAAGGAACTTAAATTTAGGTGGCGGACCACTGGATGCCATGTGCAAGCTGGCGATGCTTCTCCAACAAGTGCCGCTGTGCCGCAAGTGCAGGGATGCGGATGGGGAAAGCCATGCTTGCACAGCTGCAACCGGGGAGACAGCCAGGGAGAGGCGTAGGTACGCCATCCTCGGTGATGAGAATAATCCATGGATGGCTGGGGAAGGGTCCAGCGATCCTCCACTTGCTAGCGGTTGCGGGATGAGTTAGCATGAGATGGCGCATGGGGTTCGCGGGGACAGCATCGTGGGGACCCTGCGCGCTGCCCGTGCCACTTGATATGTGCCGGTGCCATCAGCGATTCCGGCCCATTTCGGCCCTGAAGAAGCGTCCTCACGCCGATACAGTTGGTCGCCAGCAGCACAGCGAGTCAGGACGCATATGCCGACTGCTCCTAGTCCAATCCTTCCAGAAACCGCTCCACAGCTCCGTTCTTGCTTGCGAAATGTCCCGGCCATGTGGTTCGTTTGCCCGGGGCGAACGGCAGAGCATCCTGGGCGCTGATGAATGCCCACTGCACAGCTCTTTTCACTCACCCATCCCCCATCACTCACCGACTCCGGGCATGAGGCCTTATTCAACCTAAAGTTCAGCGGCCAGGCGTCGAGCCAAGGTCGCAAGACCATCCAACAACCGACATACGCGAGGCTGGCCCGGCACTTGTCGAATCCTTCAAGCCTTCAGCATCGCATACCTCTACAGCCATGCTTCGTGTCCCCATTGCCCCAGTTGGTATCAATAGACGAAGCTTCAGACAACTCCCCTTGGTCCGAGCTGTGATAATCTCCAACTCATCCTGTTGATTGCGCCGAGCACATTTGGACGCGTTCCATCTATCGAAGGCCATGGTTCGAAGCGCCCTTTAATCTATGCAATCTCGTTTCATGCACGAACTACCTCAGCCTCTCTTCCGTCTACTTGGGAACCATCATTTCGATTTAGATGGTGACAAAATTACTCGAAACACCTTCGACGCGCCTAATCATGCAGAAACCAGGAATTCCCATTATCTATAGATCGAACCATGTCCATGTCCATACGCACGTCAGCAAGAGCAGGCCAAGGGATCCATGGACCCACACTGCTGCTTGACAGCCAACACCATGTGCAGTCTACATGCAGTACGTAACTCTCTCCAATCTCCTCTCTCAAAGCGAGGGTCTCGCTTCAGACTTGCCTCTTCTCAGGGATTCCACCGTCTCCGCATACACCTCGTAAGCGTGCTTCTCAGCGTCAAAGTTCAACAACCACTCTTCGCGAGGCAACTTGACCAATTCGGGATTGGCTTTGACCCGGTCAAAGTCTGCCTTATGCCATTTGTCGCGTGTGCTCACGCCAGTCTGTTGGGCTTTGAGTACCCGGTCATATCGAATCTTCTCGTATGCGCGAATGGCTTCGGGGATATTGGCTTTCCCAGCAAGCTCGAAACAGCATGCTAGAGTAACGCCGTCCTCCATTGCTTGCGATGCGCCTTGAATCGACGTTGGAAGGAATGGATGCGCGGCGTCGCCAATCAAAGCAATTCGGTTCTTCGGACTGATCCATGTTGGTAGAGGATCGCGGTATACCAACTTCCAGTCGACGAGTTTGTCTGGTGGTGTCGCTCGAATGATGGTATGGACAATCGGTGCCCAGTCTTTGACGGTATTCACTGCGTCTTCGATGTCTCCTGGAGCCGACCAGCTCTCTTCTACGTCGGCAGTATCCTGTTCTTTGTGAGCTCCTAAGCCTCCATAAGAGAGAAGTAACCTCACCTTATGGGTCAACACCCAGCTAGTGTCCTTTCCATTCTTTACGGTTGCGACAAGGAAGTGAATATCGGGACCCAGCCATCCGGCATGCTTGTCGCCATCATTGACTAGCCACGCGGTCAAGTCGTTCTTTGCGAGTTCTTCAGAGCTCATCCATGCCCGGTAGACAGCATATCCAGACGACTTGGGCTTGTCTTCGAATCCAAGAACAATCGTCCTTGCCGTTGAACGGACTCCGTCTGCTGCCAACACGACATCTGCACTAATCTTCTCACCATTGACAACCACGCCAGCTTCTGTATCCGTCTCCCAGTATTCTGAGACCCTCTTTCCCAGCTGAATATCCACACCTACCTTCACTGCGTGATTCCAGACTATTTCATGTATCTCGCCTCGGTGTCCATTGATCCTCTTTCCCCATTGCAGTTCATCGTCCCAAACCTGAGTATAAATGTGGTCGCCATGGTAGTCATAAAAGCTTAATCGATCACTTTTGTGGCAGATGGGATCCAGAGCCTCCTCAACTCCTGGCCAGCGAAGAAAGATACGGCCAGAATTGGAACCAAAACTGATGACATCGCCCAATTGCTTCCGTTCCGCAAACGACTCCAGCAGTGTGACCTCGCAGCCCTTCTTCTTGCATTCAATGGCAGCAGTAAGACCTGCAAAGCCAGCGCCAACGATGAGAACACGAATCCCCTCGCAGCCTGGAGCCATTGGAGGGATCTTGATGGGTAAAGGGCTGTCGCGTAGAACCAAGGGAACGAGAGATTATTTGACCGAAACACGAGAAATGGTCAGCCCAACGTTAAATTATTGTACTGCACACGTTGAGAGGATGCGAGCTCGGATATATTGCGTGCAATTATTCGTCGATCCGTTCTTGATGCCTCCACCACATGCGGCGCCGTCCTGGTTTATCCAGAGTGGCACCCTTCCCACAGGACCGTGGGGTTTGCGGCTTACGGATGTGCCCGGTGTGCATATAGGGTCCAGAGAAACTCATCCTCTACACTTTTCTCCTGATGCAGAGTAGCCTCCGTGCAATAGCTTGTCTTTGATGCTTCCCCGGATTCGTACCTGCTCTCCAGCTCCGTTGAGATGCCCCTCGCTCAGCCCCGGGAACGAGCCCGCGTCAACTGCCGACCTCGCGCTTCCAATCCAACACGACTCCCTCAATAGCGCCATCCGATCTATCCACCCCACATGCGTCTATCGCGAAAAGAGACGGAAACGTTCCGTACGACTGAGGGGTTGGCTCGATATCACAATTGCCGAAGCCTCTCTCGAACATAGGCGGGGGGACGATGCTCTAGTCAAGCGCTTGAGCAGCCATCTCGCAACGTGTAAGTAGGCATCCAACATCACTCAACCATCTACCATCTCAAGCATCGCTAATAATCATGGCTCTAGAATCCATTTTCACGTCCTGGCCACCATACATCTGGGTCTCCCTCCTCATCGCTGCGCCGGCTCTCACGCTCCTGTATGATGTACTTACCTGGCTGCGGATGCCCCCTGGGCCCACACCTCTCCCCTTCATCGGAAACAAGCTTCAACTACCCAAATCTCAGCCTTGGATACAATTCGAGACGTGGTCGAAACAATACGGACCTATCTTCACAATATGGATTGGACGAAAACCGACGGTGGTTCTCTCGGACCCTGTTATTGCTGCAGAGTTGCTTGAGAAGCGGAGTAACAAGTACTCTTCAAGACCACGGATGGTAGCCATGGGAGAGATACTATGGGATAACGCATCGGTGTTAGTACAGCCCTATGGCAAGGAATGGAGTATACGAAGAAAACTCCTCCACCAGGCACTCACACCCAAAGCCCTGCGCCTCTACAAGCCCATCCAGACCGCCGAAGCCTCAAGGCTATGCTACCAACTCCTCCACGACCCTACAAGCTGGGAGAAGCTCTTCGAACGCTTCACCTCGAGCATCGTCTTCTCCGTCGCGTACGGCCATAGAATCGACTCCCTCAACGCCGAAGTAATCCGCCAACGCTTCGAATTCATGCACTACAGCGCCTCTCTAAACGTACCCGGCAAATACCTCGTCGAGACCTTTCCCTTCCTAAAACGTGTTCCCGACATTCTCGCACCCTGGAAAGCAGACATAAAATCCCACGGCAAGCGCGAAGCCGCCGCAAATATCTCCCTCGTCAACCTCGTCCGCTCCGATCTTGCACGAGCAAAAACCCAGGGAGCAGAAATCCCAGACTCTCTGTGCAAGCTCTTACTGGAGTTGCGAGAAAAGGAGCATATCCCGCTTTCCGACCGCGACTTCTCCTTCATCCCGGCCTCCCTTTTTGGCGCTGGCTCAGACACCACAGCCTCAACCCTCTGCACCGCAATGCTAGCACTAGTAACGCATCCTGAGACCCTGGCCGCCGCACACAAAGAACTGGACGCCGTCATCGGACACGACCGCACACCGACATTCGAAGACGAGACCTCTCTCCCCTACATCCGCGCTCTAGTCAAAGAAGTCCTGCGCTGGCGTCCCGTAGCCGTCCTAGGTGGAACGCCCCACGCCTCAACCGAAGACGATTACTACGAAGGCTACTACATCCCCGCGGGCACCACCATTCTCGGGAACTCCTGGGCCATAAACCTCAACGAAGCATACTACCCCAACCCGCACCGCTTCGACCCCACGCGATTCCTAGATACAAACCTCGCCATGAAATCCGCCTTCGGCTCCTCCAAGGATGTCGAAAGTCTCGGGCTCTCGAAGACCGAGGCGCATGAGTTGGAGTTGGGGAAACCGCATCCGTCGAAGAGCGGGCATTCGTCTTTTGGGTGGGGGAGGCGGATTTGTCCGGGGGCTGATTTGGCGGCGAATTCGCTTTTCATTGCTTTAGCCAAGATTCTGTGGGCGTTCGACATTGAGGCCGTGGAGGGGAGGTCGTATGATACGTTTGCTTATACGGAAGGGTTTAATATCCGACCCAGGAAGTTTGAGTGTAGGATAAGGGTTAGGAGTCAGGCGCATCAGGATGTACTTGAAAGGGAGGAGGGGTTTGCAGAGGGCGTGTTGGAGCGGTTTACACCGTTCGGGGAGTAAACGGTTTTACTTCCCCAGTGAGAGGAGAATAGGACGGGTAGAAAGGGGCTGTGAAAGATTTGCTAGGCTCGTCTGGAGATTCCGTTTGGATATGTATGACTTTGAGACTTGAATATGATAGAATTTTTAGCAATGCATTACGGTATCTCATCTTCTTTCCTCCCTTTTATCTAGTGCGTATATTTTCGTCGTTGATGGTATACGCTTACCTGTTTGTGTTTGTTTCCCTGGTTCGCCAAGCAGTTCTACTTTCCGTCAATGTATGTTCAAGCATTGTGGAGCAAGGATGGAAAGAACTAGGAAATGGTACGACGTAATAAGTAATTGTAGGCTTAAGTCGGGAGTACATCACATATTTCCCAGGCTATTCATCAGCCTAGGTAACTTACGAGTCAGAACAGGCGCATGGGGATGCACATTGATAGGAATGAATGTCGTTTATTTTCTCTTGATAGGTAGGCGAGGCGTCTCACCAAAAGCCTTTTATCCAACTCTTTTTCTAATGTATACAAGGACTCCAATCCACCAGTAATAATTACATTAAACGTTAAGAAGAGTCATAGGATCATCCCTCTAATAATACTCCCCAAACCCAATCGACCTCTTATAGATGGTGCTGTTTCCAGTGTAGTTCCCACTCTGCGTCGTGAAGTCAGACACCACGCTAAAGTTGGCAACACGTCCGAGCAGAACCTCCATCATCCTGTACGCAGCACCGGGCGTATAGCCTGGGAGTTCGTGGCCGGCGAGTTGGACTTGGTAGAAGGTTAGGCCTCGCTCAGAGCCCCAGTATCCGAGTTCGCCTGCTCCGGCCAGAGCGCCACCGTTGTACTCGGGGTGGTACGGTGCGTACAATGGAATACCTGGATACTCTTGCAGACCTTGCAAGCCACCCCATGTCATGTTTTGAATGGCTAGGAGAGTGCCGTTTGTGTTCAGTAACATGTCCAAGTTACCAGATCCGACGATGACGTTCTTTGTGCTTTCGATTACGCGCTCGAGGACGCCGTCTTGGGCGGGACCGAGGGACTGGTCACTGAGCGAATTGTTGTAGTTGTCGCCGTTGCCGAAGACATTGATATCTGTACATTGCATCCAGTTCGTGCCAACGGGGGCGTGGATGGCCTTTTGGACGTCTGTGCGGTTGAAGTAGACTTGGGCACCTGGAGGTTGGTAATCACCAGTGTTGACTATGCCGAGCTGCGAGAATGGATGCGGGCAGGTCTCCGTGATGTGGTAGATGTTAAAGCACGGGTTGACTTCTAGAATGGCGGAATAGAAGTCATCGAAGACGTCGCATTCGTAGAGATCAGCCCTATAGTAGGGATCGGGAAGAACGGGAAATTTTCCTTTGGGAGGAGGGAACGTTAGGTAGGTGTCGAGGTAAGAGGAGTAGTTGCAAAAGTCCTGATGCTTGCGCATAGCATCGAGGAATGTCTCGTTGAGGTACATGAGGTTGTTCCAGTATTCCACGTACGGTAGAATGACCACTGGTGGAGCATCAGCAAGTGATCTTCGTGATTAAGAATCTTTAACATACCTTGCTGCTGGTTCGTCTCGTCTCCGATAATAGGGTCATTGATTGAAATACCCGCTAGGTTGTAGTAATCCGAATCATTGGCGGTGAGGAATGCGTCGGCGATATAGGGAACGTAGAAACCAGCATATGATTCTCCAGTAAGATAGACCTTCCAGCCATGAACATCGAAAGTGTCGACGAACTGCTTGTAGAAGCCAATGAACTCTAAACCGAGCTCCACTTCGTTGGTAATGTTTGGAGTTCCCTGTGTAAAACCAACACCAACGGGTTGTTCCACCCACATCATGTTGGTTAGATTTACCCAAGTGTAGGGGTTTGCCACTGGAGCTAGAGTTCCGGCTTCCCATGTGAAAGGTCCATTCTCGGTCAAAAGACCACTGAGGGAACTGCAGCCCGGACCACCGTTGAACCTATTGCAAGAGTGAGTAAGACAGCGTCAGGTTCAGTATAAGCTAAGCTTACCAGATAGCCAATTCATTGCCAGCAGCTGGGTTGGTTGTTGGGAAAAACCTAGACGACGTCAACACGATACTCATGTAAAATTCCACAATTGGGCGAAGTACCAGAAGAAAAGCTCTCGAGTCTCATCCGGGTCATCGGAGATGGGCAGAAGCCCAGCGTAGGACTCGCCGATGTCGAATGGAACATCTGGGATCCCAGTCCCGTTCACCGCAAATTCTGGCTTCAATTAGTACCGTGACACTGCATTCGATTGTGGAATCTGTGGAACTCACTCTCAGTCTCATCTGTCAACCATCGTGAAGCTCGCTTTCGCAGCCGCGGGTTTCGAAAGGGCTGGTCTGAGCTTCGCTTTTCAATAACTGGAGCTCTGACCTTATTGAAGACATTGCCCTTGTGAGGAGAGCTTCCAGCTAAAGCCGCGGAGGCGCAAAAGAGAGCGCTGAGAATAGTGAGCGAGAACCTCATCTTGAGAATGGAGTGAAGACAGAGGGGACCGGTGGCAAGGTGGAAGGGGGCAACGGGAGCTCACCTTGAGCTATTTGAAAGGATGCGAGCATGACGGAATGAAGACAAGCATGGAGTTAGGTCTGGGGAGGAATTGATAGCTCCTTGCCGGAAGAAGAAGGAGCGAAGCAATTACATGGATGACCAGCAGGTGAGCGGGATCACGGCGGTGCAGTGGAGTGTGAATTGAGCAACTCTCACAGCCGCAGCCCTTGCTGCAGCCTGTGATGACGATATGCAGGCACTGTTGCTGGCCAGGACGACCTGCCATGTTGGGTATGGGTATGTGGGGTAATAAACATTCCATCAACGCTCCCTGCTGCATCCCGGTCGATAATGCTTGATGTCGGTAGCAAGGCGAAGGGGAAGCTTGAAGTGAGGCATCATTAATGAAGACCCGCCCATGAACGGACGTCGCCATTGCCTCGACCCAATCTTATCGAGCTGTGAGGATGAAGTCGATGGCGCCGTTAGCAGCGAAGGCCATGGTGTTTGGATCAACCACACGGAAGAGGACGGGACGTTGATAGGCTTCGGCAGCTAGCAACGCCCTAACAAGCGCCCGTCACTTTGTGGAAAAGCTTAACTAGTAGGTGATCTTGCCCGAAAACATCATCCCGCTGCTTCCATCACATACGACAAGTTCGTGATCGCAATCAATCCTTATGCCTTCTGGGCAAGTAGCCGATGCGGCATCGATGTTGGAAGGATTGAGGGGGCACTGCCGGCTTACGCTCGTCGGCAAGACATGAATCGAGAAGGAGCCCGCTGAATACGACCTCAGTGGGCAGAACTTGCGACCGCCAGGGACGGACCGATGAAACAGCTTCCAAAAAATGACTGAGGCCCATGCCGAGGCTTTGAACCTGCCCAAAGTGAGTGATGACATTCGTGAATCAACTTCACATACCAGTTCGAGCTTCGCGCAATATAGTGAATTTCTCTCTGCATTGCACCTGTCCTGGTTGACCATTTTGGATTGCAAGTCACACTTTGGGTGCAGTAGGTCGTCGCTGAGGTGTGCGCGGTAACCCTCTTCTTGCATTCTGCAAAAGGCGCACGCCGATCAAGCGTTGTAATGTGATTCTAAAGGAGTCAGTAGCCTGGCATAAAACGATCCGTTGTCTATAGAGCATTCTGTTGCTGTGAGTGTAGGAAAAGCGAAGCTTGAATCGCGTAAAACTGGCTGTTTGAGTCATTATGAGGCTACGTTTTTTGCAAAGACCATATCCTCATAGCAACCATGTACACTTCATCCTAAATACAGGTCGTTTAACTCAGTTGGGTCGTCTTTATATCCCTCGCATTCCTTCATGGATTCGCTAACATCAAGCAGGCTAGGGTGATACGTTCGATGGATTCCAATCGACCATGTTAACGCCAAAGTCGTGGGTCATCATTTTGGCATTTTTTTTAGCATCTTTCTTCTGCATCTTGCTTTATAAGTAGGACGTTCTTTGATCGTACTCACATCAAGTAGGCAGATGCCACATAGGCAGTCGAGCTTAGCATCTCTCCGTCTAAGAGCACTGTAGATGACTACCCGCCTTCCATGGTGGACGTATGGGTTGGACGTTGGCATTCTACCAAAGGAGGACTCAACGTGCCTGCTAGAAGTTTACTTTCGATGGATGAGACCATGTCCTCAAGCGTGATTCGTCATTTCGCAAAAGTCACATGACCGTCTGCCGTCGCTCTCCGAGCTGCAACATCCGTCAGAGAAATTCGAGTAATAGTCCAAGGTAAGTATAGCATTCCAACGAATCAATTGCCCCTCGCCATGAACCATCTTCACGTTATTGGAACGACCGAGCCAATGATTGCTGCTCTTCAACTTATCTTCAGCTGTCGAGGACGACCTAGCTTCGCATTCGTCGCATCCTGGATGCGCCTCCGCCGCGTCACCGGCCACCCTTATGCTCAGCCCCAAAGCCTTCTACAACCTTATAAACCAGACAGAGTGAGACATGAGAGAAATCCAAAGACTTAATCCTGCAGGCCATCACAACAGAACCATCCTATTTTCGACTCGATAGTGGAAATACGACCGACAATGGGCAGTCCCAGCACACCTCAGGAATCGGCCCCCGCATACGATGACCTCTTCCACGACCACCCCGTAAACCAGAACCTGCCTTCGGGATCAACGAGCGCAGTACGTTACTTCCCATGGCTCCATTTTGTCTACATCCATTAACACCATACTCTCCAGTACGCCTCAATCCCTCAAATCGACAATGAAGACGTCGAACTCCAACAACACAGACACTCACCGGCGCCCAATGCACCCACACCCACCATAACCGACTCCATCCGTCAATCCGTTGCCCGAACCCTCGGCACTGGACCTCACACTCATTGCGAAACATGCGATGTTCAGACCGAGGCACGGACTAAGCGTGACCAGGAAATCGAGTGCTGTCGGTGGGTTGCGGGTACATTTATGGTGGGCTTTGCCTGCCTGATGGTCTTTGGGATCGCCGCTGTTTACATGGGCACGAAGCATCACAATAAAGATCATAAAATGTAGAAGATGTTGAGGGCTGGTTGTTGGGCTGTTACTGTGGGAAGATGCGAACCACTCGTCATGTATTCTTCGGACGACTTTGGCTGCGATTATTTCTTTTTGGACTTCGGGATAGAGGAGCTCAACTGCTTTTTGTGATACCAATACTGCTATTCTTATCTTGAACCTTTTCAATTCTTTCTAGCGAACATGACTCTCACTCTTCTCCAACACAGCCTTCGCCGGAAAGCATGGAATGCACTCGCTCATTTGATCTCTATAAATCATCCGCTTCATCTTTCCTCTGGTGCCAGAAAGCCCCAACTGTAAGGAGAAGGTATCGTAATCAAGCTGATAGAAATGGGAGCTATGCGATGTGAGAGCTACCAGGTCAAAAAGCTCCCTATTAATGCAGCACTCCGAACTATCTCTATACTCGTACATTCGCAATGCTCTGCTACCCGGAACATGAATTACTGTAACTACCGAGACTCCAAAGATCAGCGACGCCTTTATGATTATGCACCTACCATTTGGGAGTTCGTGGACCTGAAACAATTGACAAAGATAACATTTTGCTGCTTATTTAGCCTCGCCATATGGTCAGGAGGAGAACGGAGTTAGGAATAACTCATTGCATTACTCTTTGGTAGGACGGCATATCGCTCCTGGGGAGAATTGGTGCGACCACCGACACAGCTGGGTAGAAATTTCGAAAGTCTGTATCCTACCCACAGTACGTGATTTGGAATTCTAGATAAAGAGGAATCGATAAGATGTGAAATAATATCGGGCTAATATGGTTCAATATGGCAGCATGGGCATTACCTAATCCACCTCATCAAGGAACGGAGCTCTCATTGGGCACGATCATAGACGACCCACACCTGGTTCCCCGGATCCATAGCACGTTGTCCAAAAATCTACTTCTACCTTAAAGTTACTTTTTCGGCAATCGATGTTTCCGAGCATGGGTGTTGGGTGATCTTGAAAGAACCTTTAGTACAATATACAACTTTGTATTGGTATATTGCGCTCTATGGAAACCTAGAATATCGGCATCATCAGATCCTCACTAGAACACTTTCTGCATTCCCATAAGGGGTTTAGGCGGTCCAAGCTCGCTCTTGCATGGGAGCCGGTGCCATGGTGAAATCGACGCAGGACTCGTAAGTTTGCCTCGCACCAGTGCCGTACCACCACCACTGGAGGACCTGTAGAATATTAACATTAGCTCCGACTTGGCCTTTGTGAGTAGGACGATGGTAGTTGATTGACTTACACAATCACCAGCATTGGCACACTTGCTCTCCAATCCACTCGGAATCGTAACATTGAAAGTCTTATCACTCTGCCTAACCTGACTCTCCACATTTCCATCCGCATAACCCGTCCAACTCTTCAACGGCGCTCCGATGATCGAGTTGGTCTTTGTATCCACAATACTAACATTCGCAGTTCCCTTATGCGGGATCCGGATCCACACCTGCATTGGCAAGACCTGACCCGCAGTGAACTTTTGCACGTTGGCCTTGTTGTCGTTGTACTGGAGCCCCTTGCATAGCCACAGGTTGCACTCGGCGGGATTGTATTTCTTGTCTTTGGCGGCGGCTTCGGGGAGCCCCTCGACGTGCGAGGTGTTGTCTGCTTTGATTTGATCAACGACACCGGAGCCGCAAGCGCTAAGCACGGCGGAACCGACGGGGCGGGAAGGAGGGATTTGGATCAGGCCGTGGCTCCAGGCCGTGCTGAGAAGGGAGGCAGTTGCGAAGACGGTTGAGAGATGCATGATGGCAGGTCTTGAAGCAAAGATAGACTTGAAGATGAGAGAGTTGAATTAGATTTTTTGCAACGGGGAGAATAGTGAATGATTTATACTTTCCGGGATTCTAGGCTGGGGCTTTTCGAGTGTGTTAGATTTCTTCATTTCTAAGCTCAATCACTCTATATGAATCGCATGGGCTTCTTTGGGTGTAGAAAGTGTGGAGATCGTGCAGGCGTTCGATATTATAATGTATAGTACTGTTTGCCGAGGAGCCGGGGGTAGGTCGCCCGGACCGGCAAGTAAACATATCAAATCATGCATCAGCCTTGCCCAGATCGAGTCTTAGCCACATGAATGTCTCGAATGGTGAGATTGGATCTGACAAACATCGTGCTAGATCCAGGAACCAAAAACGGTGATCGAATTTGCAAGGACCGGTTCCTGAATTGCTAGCAGCGTGAAACATGAATTGATAGGCAGCGAATTATTGTCATGGATATTTCATTGAGGAGAACTAGCTGTTGTTTCCATGATTGGAAGGTTGATTGGGTAGATAGTAGAGGAGAGCTCTCTTTCGGGTGTTTGTTTTGACGTCGGCATTTACTCAAGCTTTAGCTATGCCAGCCGGATGCTCTTACGCGCCATCATACATGTGACTGACGGATGGATCACCACGCGACTCTTCATGTTGATGCGCTGGCGCACCGGTATCCAATTCGCTAAAGCGTCTTAAGTCCATTGGCTCAGCCAGCAGTGGTTTCACATCAGGGTCGAACGTCTTCCAGTACGGGTTCTGATTAACGTCAGCACTTCTAAATGTTGATGCTATTTGGATACTTAATCTGCGGAGGCCATTCACGCACGTTAAGGTGGTATTTTTGGCTCTAAACGAAGTATTAGTATCCTTCCTAAACAGTGGCATCAAGTCCAGCTGCGCGGGAACTACTTGTCGAGCACTCACACTCTCCCTGAGATAGCGTTCGACAATGGTGAACTTCCTCGGATCTGTAGTATCCTGCATAACGTGCCAACCAATTGTCTCTTGGTCTTTGGAATAAACCTGACTGGCTTCGATCAACTTGTCTTTGAGCTTCTCGATATCCTTTGGGTTGTCCTTAGCGTAGAGCTGAACGACTATTGTGTAAACCATTTTGAGTCCAGCTGGAAATCTGATTAGGTGTTTGGGGTGTATTGCTTGAGGCCAAGAAGTTAAGAGAATCCAGAACATGACGTTAAAAGGGTCGTTGCTGGTACCTAAATATGTCGTCACATTGGTACCATTGAAAGGAGAGAGCCGGATCCCGCACTCTTCCCCGCAAATGCTCCACCGGCGATCTCCCGCCGAGTGACAAACATTTCAGTCATACAGCACTTCCCATTTGGTGGATGTGATATTGAAATAGTACTACCTCTCTGTTCTCATAAATAAGGACACTGGCATAGGTAGGTCGCTGAAGGCGGATTTTGAGAGGATTCTGTAAGTTGCTTGGATCAAACAGCTTTTCTCCTTCTCAAACGTGACTAATGTAGTTCATAGTTATAGTAGAGCATCCCTAGGAAGAACACCAGAACTAGAATTTGGCAAATTCGTGAAAGCTTTTCGGGTAGGTAGGTCATCCCGCTTCCCCACATACTTGATGGGTTTTGGGTCAGAAGATGACACCAGCGGCGTCCTTGACGGGATCATCTCGACTAGGGATCAAACTGAAGCTTTTACACACGCGAAGTTCTCGTCAATGGCTTATGAAGACGAAGGATTGTCAATCATAATTGTGTCCCCCATTTTCGCGAAAGGGAGCTCTGAAGTGCGGCTTATCAGCATGTTCGTTCTTTCCGTCCACTTTTGGTGACCGTAGCTGGGCCGGACAAATGTAAAGATTGGAAAAGGTCAGATGCGTTGAACCCGTCTCGAAATCATCGTTCTCGAAGACTATTGCTCGAATGCTCAAATCAAGTATGTTGGCTGAATTTGCCCAATTCCATTAGGGGACCCAGGTCGCTGCCGCCGCTCGGAAATGTGTGCTGTTAAAGGTAGAATCTGAAAATATCGGTTGACAATGAAGCTCCAGCGACAATTGAGATGGCAATATGAAAGTTGACTGAAATTATGAAGGTGGTGAGATTATCACCCGGGCAGGTCGCGAAGGCGTACGGATCATATGTAATAATGGATGCAAGCGCCGATTGGTGTAACTTTGATATAAATTACGAAATGTATGATATCCAAACTCCAGAACGAGCAACCCCTTGAGAGTCTTTTCTTACATCAACGTCTGCAATTGAGCCTTTCTCGCTAATATCTAGGGGCTTAAACACCTTTGAAGAACCTTTTTATATGATTCAACGCCATTGACTTTCAATCCCAACACTTTGGCAGCATCGTCGCATTTCCTCAACGCGCACATGTCCTCCCACCACTCACCAGTTTTCCACGCGTTCACCTCATCTTCACTCATCGGCCCGCCTTGAAACTGTAGGCTCTTCTTGCTAGCATCACTTAGATTCCCGTAGTAAGCCTTTTCCGTCGCGCACAGAAACCTCTTCGCTGGAACATGAGCTGCCACTAGCGCCGTTACTTTCGTCGAGAAGCCGAGTCGACCCAGGTACTCAGAGCCAATTGTTTCGTGCCCGACACGCCCTACATTTTCTGACATGGACTGAACATCGCCGGCTATATCTTGAACGGTGGATGCCGGAAGGAACTGGCCGATATCGTGGAGGAGAGCGGCTGCGATAAATTCGGGATCTGAGGATTGAAGAGCGGCGAAGTGGGCACACTGTAGAGAATGGGCAAGCTGTGATATTGGTTCTCCGATATAATCACCCTGCCCGTGGGTGTTCAGGAGGTCGAGGAGATGTGTGACCGTTTCTGAATGCGGCATTCTTGGACTGATAACAGATACGGTGCAAAGAACAAATTCCTTCGATGTGCTTTAAGAAGCGAAGGTCAGAGTAAGGAGCCAACTGACCTTCGAAGGATTTATATACCAAACTTTTCCAACATGTTTACTATTGCGGACTAATTCCGTTCCTCATAAATCAAACAGCTTGAGACTTTTACTCGACACCAATATCCCGGAAATATTCAATTTTCTCGAAAGATACGATCAAACCTCCATCTGCTTACCCATGGCAACACTCAGCATCGGACTACCAAAACCATATCTCAGCGACCCTTCAGCGTAGTCCTCTCCCTCTTTCCTCAAATGCGTCGGTGGCCAAAGCTGCCTTCGATCCTCATAATACTGATCATGAAGGTTTCCTTCCCTCGCACAGTTATAAGTCGCATAAATCGCTTTCCTATCACTGCTGCTCCTGTTCGCACCACTTCTATGCGCCAGGTAGGAGCCAAAAACCAATAGCTCACCGGCTTCAAGATTCACCGGCGTCCAGGTCTGGTTCTTAACCCATTCCGCCTCAATGCAGTTGTCTTTCCCAATCGGGACATTCATCTCATGGCTCCCATCTACAACATCTAGGCCACCATTAGTCGAGTTTGACGGATCTACAGCCAGCAAGATCGTCAAGTGCTTGATTTTCTTGATATGAGTATATGCAGTCGAATCCACATGTGGCGAGAAACCCCCGCTTCCAGCGAGCTTATAATTGATCTTCTCTTTGAAAAGCAGCATCTCTTCGCCAGCCAATTGTTGCAGCATGTCTAGCAGCCTTGGACCTCGGAGCAGCGTGTTGAACCCCGAATGGTAATTTGCGTAATTCTCTGTCCGACATAGCACCCTCTTGCCTTGATCATTTACTTCCTACTAAGATTAGCATCTGGAGATGTAGACGACCTTTCGCCGAACTCGCCTCGTACGGCATCCATGGAGAATTTTCTTCTCTTGGCCAGTCATGGACTTCTTGCGCCCATTTTTGGAGATCGCTGGTCTGCTCTTCGGATAGATTGTCGCAAAGTGTTAGATAGCCGTGTTCTTTGAAGAACAGACATTGCTCTTTTGAGAGTGTCATGATAGACTGGAGCTATGTTTGTAAGTAAGACTTTCTACACGTAAAGAAGGTCTTCTTCACATAATTATTCCTGTTCAGTTTCCGCAAAGAGATGCGAAATATCGGTCGAATTCCATGTTGACACGGAAAATTTTATGAGGTTCGACGTCTTTTTTAGGAAGCCATTCGCGATGTTCCAATCGTATCCCGTCTCGATATGCAGCTTCTTTACTTCTGAAAGCGGGGCAGATAACATCTCAACAAGCTTCTCCAGCTGAAACAAAGGCGAACCATTCAACACGTGTCTAGTATCCTATCGAACACCCTTTACGCTATTGTTCTACTCGGTCAACCTTGGAATGTGCGGACTTTCATCCTTTGATATGAATTTTCGAAGACAAAATGCTTAGTTAGGGAAAAGTCCCGGGAAAAGCACGATATGGTGTCCCGCATATCCAACAGCAGCAAGGCTTGTAGACGATAATCTTGACGCCTGCCGAGAGTTCAATACTCTGAACTACCAAGCGCAAACAGTATATGCGGACAGAAAGAAGAGTTATGTGAGGTTGATCTGCAGCCTGGACTATAATGAATTTCTACACTTGATGTGGAGCGGTCTCCCTTCGTTGATTCAATACTTATGTATGCTTCGCATACCTTTCCTCTGTTTCCAGATATAATCTACCGTAATTTCTTGTCCTACAGCTCTCGTACTATCTAGAGTACATTTTCATCCTATCTAACACCGGAACGCCTTTGGCATCACTCCATATAGGGCCCGTCGTCTTCCAATTTCCAGATGGCGACTGATACAACGCCTCGATATTTTTGGCGGCCGCATTGAGCGGATGTTCCCGGACAACTCCGCACGAGGAAAGGAAAAAGACAAGTGGATAGTCGTAAGATACCGCCGACGGAGGAGACTGTGAGCATCGGAGCCGGGCAAACTTCAACTTGAAGCTATTGAAGGCCTTCGGGAGATTCAGCACAGGGAACGACTTCAAACCCCGTTCCGGCCCTGCAAGAACAAATTTTTCCTCTCGTGTAAAGGTGTGTGACATTGAACGATGTCTCACATAAGAGGTTAAGTTTAGTTCGGATGAGCTTTTCCAAGACCCAAGCCACCAAAGAGCTACCCCAGGTTTTAGCATCCCTTATCAACGCTAATTCCCCGCAAACTCCAATAATGCTTTGCTATTCTCTCCATTCATTGTATTACACATGCGTGCACGGAGTACGATATGAGCGCTCAATCCGGAATGTGGTTCAAATGCCTTCGCGTGGCTGCTTATTTCAACCCTCCTTCATCTATCGCTCAATGTTCAAGGCTTTATCTCAAAGGACACTACCCTACTTTCCATTGCCGAGACTTTTTTTGTAATGTCCTTATCAACGGGTAGCTTAGCAGGCGTTGTCCAAGTCGCCCTTGCAGCAGTAATTGTAGTAAGTAAAGCGTCCACTTCTAGCATTTTGTGGCGATACTAGTAGTAATAACTTAGTTGACGGTCTATGTGTTCGGTCTCGCCATATACCGTCGTTTCTTCCATCCACTTGCAAAGTTCCCTGGTCCTTTCTTGAATGCAGTGTCTCCAATACCAGCCGGTCTGTCTCTTATGCGAGGTCGCTTCGCCTTTGAAAACAAACTGAAGCATGAGAATTATGGTACTCCCACATCAATCCTCCTCCGAGTCTCCTACAGACTGTGAACTTACTTGTGACAGGTTCCGTCTTCCGCCTTTCTCCAAATGAGCTCACCTTCAACTCTGCCCAGTCGTGGAACGACATCTACGGTTTCCGGCAGGGCCATCACAATATGCGCAAATCTCCCCTTCACACAGGTCCCGTTCAGGTTGGAAAGACCACGACGCTGCAATATACTACGGACGAGGCTAACCATGCGCGACAACGACGGGCTCTGAGCCACTCATTCTCGACGCAGGCGCTTATGGAACAAGAACCCATCGTGCAAGAGTACATGTCCAAAGTCATTGCCAACCTAAAGCGGTTAGCTGCTGAGGAGAAGGTCTTCAACATTTGCGATTGGTTTAACTACTTTACGTTTGATACTATGGGAGATTTGGCATTCGCCGAGAGCTTCGGGTGCTTGGATGAAGGTAAGTTCCTCAGTTACCTTGAGCAGAGCTTAGGATACCTCTTGACTGATCAAAACAGGGGAGTATCATGAATGGGTAAATTATCTCTTCCATACGGTCAAAGATGGCGCTTTGATACAGGCTACGAGACGCTTTGCTGGCACTGGTACCTGGTTGCAGAAATTCCTACAGAATAGGAATCCCCACATGGGAGAGGCCATGGCATACCATGTGGAGCATACTCGCGAAAAGGTCTTGAGGTAAGATACTTGGACAATGGAGAGATCATTAGTGCACTAATTCTAAAAGTCGACTTCAAGCGCAAGATGTCGATCACCGAGACTTCATTTGGTATATCCTTCGACAACAGGAGAAGTATGACTTGAAACAAGATGAGATCATCGCCAATTCAGGTCTTTTCATGTAGACCGTTCCTATTCCCAAGATAAACTGGAGGAAGGGCTAACTTTCCCAAGTGTCGCAGGCAGCGAAACCACCGCAACCGCTCTTTCGGGCCTCATCGCACGCTTGATTTGGAACCCATCATGCTACAAGAAACTGACCACGGAGATTCGGACCACATTCTCCAACGAAGATGCCATCACATTCAAAGCCGTGCTAGAGCTTCCCTATCTCAACGCCTGCATCGAAGAAATCCTCCGTGTCCATCCGCCCGTCCCAGCTGGTCCTCCTCGCGTTGTTCCTCCTGGCGGAGACTTTATCGACGGACACTGGATACCGGGTGGGACTACGGTATCAGTCGGAGCTTGGGCTGCTTGTCATAATGATCTACATTTCCGTGATCCGGACGCTTTTGTTCCGGAACGGTGGATCGATGAAATTTATAATAGTGATGTGAAGAAAGCCATGCAGCCGTTCTCTCTTGGGCCAAGTAATTGTATTGGAAAGAAGTGAGTATCCTTTTGGGATGCACGATCCGCAAGAAAGTTTGCTGACATACTTGATAGTCTAGCTTATATGGAAATGCGTATCATGATTGCGCGCTTGTTTTGGAATTTCGATGTTATCAGTATTGATGGAGCGCCGAAATGGGATCCGGCTGGTGAGATGAAGCACAAGCAGGCTTTCATGGTTTGGGAGAAATCGGTCATCATGGTGAAGGTCGTTGATTTGAGAAAGTAGAGCTGATGTTCAGGTAAGTGCGGCCTAAATGGTACTCAGACCAGGATGTGCAAGTCCCCCAGATATGCATATGGGTGGCGACTCTCTTTAAACGCCTTTGCAGAGCCTAAGGTACCTCAGTGGACGGACAGTATTTGGTTTAGTACAGCTAAGACCCCTTGATATACGCCTAATTATTGTATAAACTTAAGTCTCTTCTTTCTTGTGCATGAAATAGTAGGAGGCTATGTGTATAACAGTTTCAACGTCGGTTAAAGCATAGATTCTCCTCTGTAACCAGGTTACATAGGTCAAACGGTGTATGCGGACAGCGCGAAGTGTCTTGAGATCTTAGTCATCCTGGTCAATAGCGAGAGTAGCCAGCTTCGCCGTACTAATCTTCTCCCTAACCATGGAATCATCAAAGAAGTGTTCCGAGCGAATGGTAACAAAAACCTTCAAAACACAAGGCGAATTCTCCACCAGCTCAATGAGCGGATCGAAGAACCGCTCCATGTCTCCCTGGATCCGATCTACTCGGTCAAGAACGATAACCACGGTTTGAAAATTGCAGCTCTTGAGAAGTTTAGTGATTATGGAGTAATATGCTTCCACGCGTTCTGCCGATCTCTTTGTGGGCAATTGATGTATGTTGTCGATATCACGCTTGAGCTGTGCATAGAGTATCTCATTGCGGAGTAATAGTCGGCCATCGTTGGAGTCGAGGAGCTGGTAGATAAGTTCTGAGAGCACAGACTGGGACGTGGGTCTTTCAGAAGACGCCGTTTGATAGCTATCCATGACTTGAGAAAATCGGTATATTATGGCAGTTCCGCTGCTTATGCCACGGCTGGTGAAAAGTTCTTCGCGTGTAGTAACGAGTGTCACTGAAGCAAGGGAAAGCCAACTCAACACTGTCTGGTTCGGTGCCACCGTCTTGCCGTGGAGAATCATCAGGCTGGATTTGGGGGAGGAACGCCAGCCTTGGAAAGTGTCGGTACGGAAGACGTTGGCTTCGACGTCAAGAGGCGGAAGTCTAGGAAGGCCGTCAAATGTCCGTGAGAGCCGATTGGCAAAATCTGATATAAAAGTTTCTGAATCTTGCGAATCGACTTTAAGTAGTTGTCGAAGAACGTCTAGGCGGTCGTTGTCATTTCGAATCCGTAAAGCTGTTGAAGATTAGCGTTGTAATTTGAAAAGTTAGAGTACGGCTTGTCGTTACCTTCGACGCTTTCTTCAACGTGATCGAGTTTTCGTTCAACATTACCAATCTTTCTCTCAACGTTAGTGAGCCGGATTCCGTCAAGAACTTCCATTTCTCTCCGCATTTCCTGGATGGCGCTCTGAATTTCAGCAACCTTATTCTCGAGTCCGGCGCTCGAAGGTCGTATCAAGAAAGAGAATAGCCTTCGAGAAGTCCCAATGGAATAGTATCGTATTGCTTCGTACAGGAATTCTATTCCCAGTCTGTATATTACTGCCGTAAACTCTTTCATTCTCGTCGTTGTGTAAACTTCCTTTACCATCTGAATGCGAGAGTACTGCTGCTGTAGAGTGGTGAGCATGACATTGATCAAGTCCTCGGCTTTTTGTTTGTGCACTGCTACCTGTCTTTGAAGTCAGGAGGTGAGAATTAGATGAAAATGGGCGGGATTACTGACTACTAGAAATAAGGAAAGGGCTCCGTAAGCTGCGTCACCATATCCCGACCCTGCACCATTCATGATCTGAATGACTCCCGCATATGCTTTTAGATACTCATTAAAGCTGTTCATAAATCTTGTCACACCCCTACGGGCCCGCTTCAAGCTGCCTTTCAGTTCACTCTCTTCCGTTTGGCGATCACGGGCTTCCTTCAAACATTTATCCATCAGGGCTTCAAGGTCACCTGCAGATGCGCCATGAAGGTACTGCACCTCCGATGCAGATAACTTTTTCTGTATTTCATGTCGAAATTCTTCGTTGTTAGGTTTTGCAATCTGTTGGACTGTGCTGCAAAAAGAGATGAAAAGTCAATTGGTGAAGTAGTCGAAAGCGAAGGCAAAGTCCTCACCTCTGAGTTTTCTCATCGGTCTGGCTCCAAAATACCTCCACCTCTTCCGGTTTGTATGCGGTTTCTAGATGCCAGTGTTTCAATTGATCTGGCTGCGGGGGGCCGCTGGAATTTTCTCTCGTCATTATTCATGAACCTTGGTAACGGTGATCAACCCAATGAGTATGTTGTCTTCGCTCGTTGAATCACGCCAAACCCGCGTTCGTAAAGACCGAGAATGGAGTCAGTTTTGGTTGGAGCCTAGAAACGATGAGTGTGCATTCACATCGGACGGATGGTTCACCGCGTGTACTGGAAGATTGTTACTCGTCTTGCAGCCTAATTCCCGCCACCTGTAGTTCTCAAGTTCAGCAGTAGTTGGTTTCTCAAATGAGGGATTTTATTTGGCGTTCCTCATGTACGCCGTTTTGAATCCGACAACGCAGCACAGCCTTGCAGTAGCACAGCCTCGTTTAATAATGGTGGTCAGCTTTGACGAAATCCTGATTCCCGTAACTCTTTCAGCCCCCACTCCAGGGTTGTTGTGCCGCCATGGTAAAGTTTAGGATGGCACGAGAAACCCGTACAAGGACCCTACTGGCCAGCCTTGCGTGCCGTTCCGTGCTGCGCACCACTGTAGACGACACTACCCATTGTGTATTTGTCGTGGTTGGCTAAGGGGAATGCAGCTCGCGGCAGCCGATGGCTGGACAAGTAAATGCGAGCCTTAACCATGCATCTCATCGGACTGGCGAGGCTGAGCGGACAGTCGAAAATTCAAGGACATCCGCGTGGGGTCCAAGAGAAACAACCCCTCTTCCTTCATTTCTACAGCGGCCTCTCTCTGCATTGATTGACTTGTTCCTCGCCATTGAACTCGAGATGGATGCCGAAAAGGACCTGCGGAATGGAACCTCTGCCTACGAAACGAACTCAATCCGATTACTAGAAACAAAATACATCGAGCTTCTGGAGAAGAGAATTGCCGGGCTAGAGGCAGCACTGAAGGACCGTGATGGAGCTGTAGGCTACAATTCATTGTCCCCGAAGCCGTCTTTGATTTGGTTCGCTATTAGTTCTGCTTGCTAATATTTTCGCCCTCAAAGGCAATTAACCAAACTAATGGCGCCATCGAGAGTATCAATAGGGTTCGTCGTTCCTTGATCTGTGAGATGTTTTTCTAATTGTAGCAGTTTTTGAAAGACGATGGCCAAGATAAGCAACGTAGAGAAAGCATTAGCTCAACCGGAGGCCCGAAGATCCATTTCCGAGAATTAAAGTTTAACGATGAGGGGGTCGAGATAGTGACAGATGTATCGGATAAAGAGCCGCCCAAGACAGAACAATTAGAGAAGCCAAAGCACTCGCCAGACTTGATTTGGCTGAGGGCTCTCGATAAGCATAACAAATACGACTACTCCGAAGTTGAGATTAAAAGCGAAGAGTTGCGAAGTTTGTTCCGAAAGGAGTTTGCGCACGACCCAAGGATGCATTTTTCGATTGATGACAGTAAAGACGAAATTTCCTTGACCAGCCCCTTCGAGCCTTTGATTCACAATTGGGCAAGGCTTGAAGCAATCGCAGACGAAAAAGGTACCGACTCGACTACTTCTAGCTCAGAGGAGAGCATTTCACCTACACCAGTTAATGATGAGAATACGGAAAAGACTCGAGCAGATCTGATAAGCTTGCTGGCTCAAGTTCGGTCAACACCGGAACTTACAGCATACTTTTCAGGACTGGAAACCCAGAGAAAAAGTCAGACCATTACGTTCGATTATCTTTGGACAATCTTCCCGCCCGGCGAACTCGTATATTCCACCGCTTACATGAAGATGCCTCAAATCTTTATCGTGAAAGAAAGTCGGAGCAATATAGGATCGGAGATTGACTCCGGAAGCGAAAGGGATCAAAAGAGGGTCTGGTTTCTCCTGTGCTGGAGTTATGACTGGGATGGGAAGCAGTTCAAGCGTGTTCCAGTGCAATTCAGATATGAAGAATTCCAGGGTGCGAGATTGATTAACACGCTACAGTGCCACCCCTTACGATATCACAGTACTGGAGTCGATTCAGGATCGGAAATCCAACATCTGAGAAAGTCTTTAATCGATCGCGGACGTCGATTCCGCGAATTGTGCGCCCGAGAGACAGGTTCTCAAATGTTTGACTACAAGGGAGATGCCATATCTCATGGTACTGGGTTTCAGCGCTTGAAAAATAACCAGAACGGGGTGAGACCTTGAGCTCCCTGCTGTTATTTATTGACATATGCTGACCGCTACGACTACCAGGGGGCAGACGAGTCTCTTATAGATTACCTAATTCGTGGTCGACGGCGCCGTCCCGGGAGACAGAGCCTGGCGCCGAAGCAGGCAGACCAACGTCACGTAAGATCGCCATTGTGCATTATAAGTCGGCTTTGGGCCAAGCTGAAATTGCCTGTAGATCCAAGGTCGTGTCATGGTCGATTTCGAATCGTATCTCCAACATGCTCCCAATGTTGGAAAGTATGGACCAATGGGCGACGCCCTTTTCTCCGTTCATGATGACGAATGCCGTTGCGGTTCCTGCGCCACCAACGAGGCCCTCATAAAGAATCAGAAGAGGCATTACGACAATTGTAACGGATTGACAGTATTTGAAGAGGAGCAGTACCTTATTTGCCCACCACGAGTTCTTGGCTATCATTTGGAAACAAGAACGTGGTTAGAGCTGGACGTCGATAAAGTAGATGACATAATTGGCCCAAGCAGTGATGAAGCTTTCAGGAAACTGGAGCTCGCTGCTTCTCAAAAGACGCTGATCCAAAATCTTGTCCAGAGCCACACAAGCGGAACTGGGAAGGAACCGCTTATGCAAGACATCGTGAAGGAGAAAGGGAAAGGTTTAGTCATATTGCTGCATGGGCCTCCAGGAGTTGGCAAGACCCTTACTGCTGAGAGTGTTGCTCGTATGGCAGGAAAGCCGCTTTTCTCCGTGAGTCCGTCAGATATTGGGCTGGATCCCGCGGAAGTCGAGCACAACTTGGAGGCCTTGTTTGAATTAGCCGCACGATGGCGCGCGGTCTTGCTTTTTGATGAAGCCGACGTTTTCTTGGAATCCCGAAGCGCGCACACTTCTGACTTGACTCGAAACGCTCTTGTATCCGTTCTGCTGCGAGTTTTGGAGTACTATGATGGCATACTCATATTGACCACAAATCGTATTCAGCAATTCGATGTTGCTGTCCAGTCGAGAGTCAACCTTGGGTTGAGGTACAAGGACCTTAACATGGACCAGAAGAAACGAATCATAAAAGGTTTTATCGATCAGCTTGGCGAAGACAATGTTGATGACAAGGAAAGTCTTCTATCCTTGATTGACGATGACACGGACGCGTTCGAGTGGTTTGATGTGCTCAATGGCCGACAAGTCCGTAATGTCCTTTTTTCGGCGGCATCGTTGGCCGTGAAGGAAGGCGGAGCGCTCAAAAGAAGACACGTCATGACGATGCTGGTACGTGATTGTATTCCTTACCTGACTATAGATTTTTCTTGTCATGACCTGACACTAATACGACTACATCTCAACAGAAGGCGACTTATCAGTTTCAAGATAGCATCAAAGGAATCGTCGAGGATGCAAGGCGAAAAGCAGAGGTTGGGATGAAATGATTTTTCTGCTGGATTTATCCGAGCCAAAAGCTAGGTCATGTGCTCTTAGCTAAGTTCATAGGTAACTAGTTCTAAACAAGTGAATTTTCGGAGAACTTCATAAGTAAGAAGTCATGCTTATTGGTAACCGAGCATGTTACAACGCTATATAGTTGTTTCTGAACTGGAACGATGGAGCACGTGACCCTTTCACCACCCTGTCTCGGTACCTTAAGGTTGCACTTCACGGTATGTCGAAGTGGCTAGCAAGGCCGTCATTACAACAGATTCTGCGAAGATGATCGCTACTCCAGGCATTGACGTCGTTCTAGAAGTAACTGGAACCCAGCTGCTGGCGTACGACACCGTCGACACGTTCTCTTGGTATGGTGCCTCTGGACACTGAATAACTCACAGATATTGATGGGATTGTCAGTGCTGCAAGCATAAGAAGCACATTGTAATAGTAAATGTTGAGGCCGATGACTTGGCCGATCCCCTCCTGACCCGCAAGACGAAGGAGGCAGGCATCATCTATTTCATGGCGTATGGAGATCAACCAGCTCTGATAGCAGAGACGGTCAAGTGGGCAAGAACCGCTGGTTATTAAGTGTCGATGTATGGGGAAGGTTGAGCAAATATAATCTCGACTTAGCGACTTTGTTTGTGCTGGCAAAGGAACGAAGCACCTACCGCAATACCACAGTTCAACCCCTGACATCGTGTGGAACTACAACGGCTTCACTAAAGAGCAGTTAGCTACACGAGATTTCATCCCGCAAAGGTTCAACTCTTTTCTGAATGGCACCAAGTCAGCCCTTGAAATGGCTGCTGTTGCCAATGGCTGCGGTCTTAGTCCCCCTTCTGATGGCTTGCGATTCCCCCCTTGTGCTACACATGACCTCCTCAGGTGCTAAAGCCCGAGTATGACGGCGGCCAGCTGTCCAAAAAAGGAACAGTTGAAGTTGTCTCATCTCTGGAGACCGACAGCCGAGCAATGTTCAATGATCTCAGATGGGTGTCTATGTTGCTATCGAAGCCCCCCCGGAGATTACCAGAAGGATTGCTGCAAGCAATTCGGGTTGAAGACCGACAGCACCGGCAAATATGCCGCTCATTACAAGACATACCATCTTATTGGCCTTGAGCTTGGCATCTCTGTTGCGACGATCATGGTCCGTGGTGAGCCCCCGGTCAATGTAGGAGGTGGTCTGGCAATGGCGTTGCCACCGCTAAGCGCGACCTTAAAGCTAGCGAGAAGCTTGACGGTGAAGGTGGCTTTATGGTGTATGGCAAGCTGATGACTGCGGAGGACTCGCTAGCTATCGAAGGTGTGGCAATCGGTTTTGCTCACGGAATCATCTCGAAGAAAGACGACAAGAAAGGCCAGGGTCTCAGCTGGGCAGATGTCGAGTAAAGCGACAAGCGACAAGCCGCCTCTGCGCGAAGGGAAATGGAGGTCATATATCGAAAAGGATTTGCAGGCAAAATTGGCCAGACAAACGGTGTCAGCAAGACGAATGGTGTCAACGGTGTCCGCTGGGATGGCGGCATTCCTTGCTGGATCTGTTGTTTTATGTATCTTCAGCGTGCAGAAAGCGGCGTTCGGAGTTAAGTTGATTTCAGAGATTGTATAGAGCATCTCTATCTTATTGAGTTGTAAGAACATGATGTCGATGAAGTACGGCACGCGCGACGCGCCGTAATCAGAGCTTGGGACAGTTTAGCCCGAGCTACGAAGTATTCCGGCAGCAACGCGCGAACATCTGCAATTCTAGATTATGCCGCTGATGAGTTTTAGTATTGGTATGATAGAGAAGTCATTGTTATTAGACAACGAAGAATATAGGCCAAAAGATAGGTAACATTCACTAAAACTCCTGACCACGTGATCTATCTATTGAAAACCCCAAGTCAACTTTTCTGAACTTCTCTATGGCCATTCTATAGTTTATTCTATAATTGCCCTTTATAATCAATTCAATGCACTTTTCATTTGTGCGTACTGCGCAGGCCACGACCAGAGGCAAAAAGAGAAGCCAGAATGGCAATTAGTGCAAAGCCTGAAGAAGCTATGAAGCAATATCTTATCCCATCATAGTAAACGAGACGAGCCTGCAGCTGTACGTCGGGAGGTAGATTTTTCAGACCCGTGACAGAATGTCTAATGGCGTCAATTACCTGAATCGAGTGTGTTGTCAGCGTTTCGGCCTCTAGTGGTCAATGGGTTTCAATCCATTACTCAAGAGTCGCATACCTTGTCTTTGTCAGGTATTCCAGCGAGAGCCTCCGGAAGCCTGGAGCTGAGAGTATTTTGAATAATCGCAGCAGTTATCGCGACACCCCAAACGCACCCCAATTGGCGAATTAGATACACGGTAGAAGCCGTTACGGCATGATCTATTTGCCGTGAGCAAGGAGAATTCTAATTCTGGACGTAGGTCATATTACCTGCATGTTCGAATGAAGCGAGAGAAGTGAATAAAGTAGCCGGATATACAATGCCCTGGCCAAGATTTGATGGAAATATAAAGACGAAGTATTTCCACGCGGCGTCTTTGAAGCCCAAATCGGCAACCAGAAAATTTCCGATAAACATGAATACGGCGCCAATTCGGACCAAAGTGATGAGCTTCCCCCAGCGAGACATTACTATGCCTGCGATGAGGCCACCGACAGGAGTGGCCAAAGAAGGAATGGCCAGGCGCATGCCTGCTTTTGTTGCCGAGTCCTGGAGAACGACCTGAAAGAATAAAGGTAACATGAATAGATACTATGATTACGATTAGTCTTACCAATAGCGTCAGAAAAGACTGATATAGGCTTACGGCATATGCAGCGAGCCCGACAAAAATATTCGCTATTTGGATAGAAATCGGATTTCTTCCTCGAAGCATGCGCAGAGGAATCACTGGAATGGACCTCGTCCTAGCCTCGACCAGGAAGAAGAGAGCAAGAAGAACTACATTCCCTACTAGCGATCCAATAACCCAGCCGTTACTCCAAGGTAGCTGATTGCCACCTAAACTGAGTCCAACAAGCTGGATTGAGATTGCTGTGACAAGTAGAATCGAACCAGAAAAATCCACCCGCGTCCAGATTTCTTTGAAGGAAGGACTGATTCTGAACTGACCCTCTGGGTTCTGGATCACCATCCATCCTAGTACCAAAGCCACAGCAGAGAGAGGAGCTTGCAGCAAAAAACACCACCTCCATCCAATGGAGTCAGATATTGATCCTCCGAAGGAAGCTCCGCAGATCGCGCCAAAACCGAACATGGTGTTTTGTAAAGCCTGGTACATTCCTCTTTTGCGGAAGGGGATCATGTCGGAATTCACAATGGTTGCTGTAGACGTATATCAGCACATGATCTACTCCGATATTAGGAGGCCTACCCATTGACATCAATCCACCTCCACCGAAGCCCGCCAGAGCTCGCATACAGTTCAGGAACATGATATTGTGCGCAATTCCACACCCAAGGCATCCGAGCGCAAACGTAATGGTCGAGACAAAAAAGCAAACCCTCCGACCCAGAATATCCGAGAATCGGCCATATAGAGGCTGGAAGGCGGTGCTGGTGATCAGATAAGAGGTCGTAAGCCATGATGCTGTATTCGCGGCATCGAACTCAGATGATATGACAGCGTAAGTTGACGCTGTTATGGTGCCATCAAAGCCGTATAGAAAGACGTTGGCGAAAATTGCCACCTCGATCCAAATGAAACCTCGAGGTGGACTCCATTCTTTCGATTCTGGCGGTTGTAGAAGTGGCTGATCTTCCCTTGCCTCAACTACCTCGTTACCTTCCTCATGAGCCGAAA
Source organism: Hysterium pulicare CBS 123377 (assembly GCA_000467715.1). Classification (NCBI taxonomy): domain Eukaryota; kingdom Fungi; phylum Ascomycota; class Dothideomycetes; order Hysteriales; family Hysteriaceae; genus Hysterium; species Hysterium pulicare. The sequence goes on from AJFK01000890.1 coordinate 94,405, forward strand.
GCATTGTCGTGTAGTTATTAGGAGGAGATAACGGCGTTGTCAGAGATATCCCAGAGGATGTGGTCAAATACTGACGTTTCTTGTCGTGTTCCCTCTGTCGAAAAATTGCTTGTATCGCCGTGATCGGAAAGCAGCAAAGGTCTTCGTCGATCTCATGCACGCATGATCAATGGTCCAATACGAACTGATCTCCACTAACTACCCTGCGAGATGAAAATGAGTCCGGGCTATCCAATGACTATCGATATTTTTCGCAGACCGGACTTGGTTGATGCCCCAATTCTGCTAGAACGATAAGTAGCTTCCAAAAAAATCTGTAGGAAACGCCGAAGCAAAGCATCCATTGTTAACGCTGTAGTGGTGCCGATCTCCAGGCAATTATCAAATAGTTATCTCTGCTAATGGTGAAGTTGGGTCACGCAATATCACCAAGGAAGTGCATCAGAAAGGTGGGGTATTCTAGAAAAAACCGTCGACGCGGCATCATCTCTCTGTCGTCCCACAATCTTCAACATCATCACAAACATCATCGACCTCGATTGACTCCGTGTTGAATCTCGTCCAAGTGCGAAAAACTTACCAAGGTCAATGTACCCTCCCTAGACAATATGGATGCCCTTCGTTCTGACCACGGCAGTTTCAATGCCTCCCGCCATGAAGCTCGCCCTTCAATCTCTAGCCGCTGCTGCAGTTGTGCGGCTCGTAGCAGGAGACTGGCAATTCAAGTCACGCCCTGATTTAGCTCCTCCACGCCTGAATATCACCATCCCCGCTGCATCAAACGTGGAAACAGGTTACCTTTTCGTGGCACCTTTTGCGGGGTATCCTGATACTCCTACTGAGCAGCATGGGCCCCGCCAAGCTGGTCCTTATATTTTCCGAGACAACGGCGATTTGGTCTGGTCTGGATATGGGATCTACTCTATCTGGTCTACCAACTTCCAGGCCGCGCGTTGGAAAGGAAAAGATGTCTTGTTCAGCTTCGAAGGCGATCACAATGCGGGCTATGGGCACGGCCATGGTCATACCACTATCATGGATCAGCATTATGAGACCATACGTGAGTTGCGGGCTGGAAATCACAAGCTCACTGATAAGCACGAGTTTCATGTTATCAACGAGGAGACGGCCTTGATTCAAATCTATCAACCTGTTCCTCGAGACTTGACCCCTTGGGGAGCTAGCCCTGAACAGCAATGGATCGTCAACGCTGTGATTCAAGGTATACTCATGCATTTAAGCAGACAATGGTCGTATACTAAGGGAATTGTAGAATTGGATATTGAATCCGGCAAACTTCTCTTTGAATGGTCTAGTCTTGACCACATATCACCGGATGGTACGTTTGACTTGTCTTCCTCTCGGAGTCCGTTGTCATCTGACCACCCTGAACAGAGGCTATTCTCCCTATCAATCCTGGGCAAGCTGGTTCTGGTTACAATTCTTCCGATGCATGGGACTATTTCCACATCAACAGCGTCGACAAAGACAACGAAGGCAACTATATCGTTTCCGCACGCGATGCATGTGCCGTCCATAAGATTAATGGAACAGATGGCTCGATCATCTGGCGTCTTGACGGGAGGAAATCTTCTTTCACTCTCGGTCATAATGTCACTTTTTGCTTCCAGCATCATGCCCGTTACCTTCCAAACCCAACAGGCGATGCCAATATTGAGCTTATTTCCCTCTACGACAACTCCGCGCACGGCACTGAGGGTGGCAGCGGAAGTGAAGTGCACACTGCGCATACCTCCAGCGGGAAGATCATTCTTCTCAACACCACGGCCTGGACTGCAGAGCTTGTCCAAGGGTTCTACCCGCCTGATAACCTGCGCTCCAAATCCCAGGGAAGCACTCAAGTGCTTCCAAATGGAAACGTGATTGTGAACTGGGGCTCAGAGGGCGCTTTGACGGAATACGACAGCAAAGGAAATGTTCTTTTCCACACATATATGGACTCTGGCGCTCTCGGTCTCGGGGTGGAGAACTATCGAGGTTTCCGCTATAACTGGACCGGGCTGCCCAACGAAGAACCAGCCATTATCTCTTTGGAAAATGAAGATGGCACCGCCGTCTATGTATCCTGGAACGGAGATACAGAGACTAAAGTGTGGCGCTTCTATGAAGTCACGGATAGCTTTGACTCTCGAAGTTTTTTGGGTGAAGCCGAACGAACCAGCTTCGAGACCTCGTTGAAGATCCCACATAGATCGGTTCAACGCGTCGTCGCTGTGGCTTTGGATGCAAAGAGTCGCGTTCTTCGCTCTACTGAAGTCGCACTATTAGAGCAGGAGATCTTACCCGCGAAGTCAGCCACTCTCTTTGTCAACCAGGAAACTCAATGGATGGAGTTGTAGGTCGAAATCCGCTGGCATTTACCTCCGGAGACCTCTTCCTAAGTCTATAGTACTGTCTAGTACTGCGGGGAAAGTCGTCGAAGGGTTTACTCGTTCACCATGCCATTAGATTGGGCTTGGAAGCTTTTGCTTCTCAACTATGATGCGGCGACTTGTAGCTAAGTAGGTAGTAGATAGGTAAACCAAATTGATAACGTGTTCTGTCCTTCCAATGTTTCTGCATTACCCTGCGTCATAGCACATCGTATTAACGAAGATTTTCACGAACTCACCTCCATAACCGCCTTATATTTCAACTTCCCCTGAACTTTCTTCTCCTTCGCCTCCTTAGTTCCGTCGAGCGTCAAGGGATACTTCTCAATCATCGGCCGCACATCATGAGCAATCACGAATTCGAGCATCTTCCGAAACTCCTTTCTCGAACCCACAGTACTCCCATTGACCGCCAGCCCTTTCAGCAGAAACGGTATAAAAGGGATCTTCAAATCCTCCATCTGGATCGTCAAAGGAGTGACAGTGCCATACGGTGCCATAAGATCCATATATCTACGACACTCATCAGTCAAACATTCCTTCTCGGGATCAATGAAATGCGGATAATCAACTCACTGGGTCCAATCCGGCGGCGCACTAGTGGTGATAAGCAAATGATCCAAAAGCTTCCCATCGATTCCATCCCTCAAATTCTTCACCCCCTTTGTCCCAACAAGATACTTTGCGCCCAACTTCATCGCCTCCTCCTTCTTCCCATCCGTTCCACTCAACGCGACAATCTCCGCTCCCATCTTACTCGCAAATTGAATCGCCAGGTGACCTAACGCTCCAATACCCAATACACCAACCCTATCGCCTGGCCTCACCTCCCTCAATAATAGAGTGAACACCGTGATGCTAGCGCACATTAGCGGTGCTGCGTCGGCGGTAGACACCTCGTCGGGTAGTGGATAGAGAAATTCTTCCTTCCAGACGGCGTGCGTTGCGAAACCACTTTGATCTAGCTCGTGCGTGCCGAATCAGTGTGCGCCATCACCGACAAGACATTCGGGGCAGTTGCCGCAGGAGTCGTGGAACCAGCCGAAGCCTACGTGATCACCGCTGTGGTTTCCATTTCATTAGTAACCGCGGATCTTGAAGACTTGAGTTGAGATTGGGAAGGAGTAGGGAACAGGAAAAGGAAAGAGAAGTTGCTGACTTACACTTTCAAGCGCCGTACCCCGGGGCCAATTTCCTTCACTACTCAAGCGCCTTCGTGCCCGATTACTTGGTCCGCATGTAGATAGTGTAGATCTGTGCCGCAGAGACCTGCATGATGAACCTCAACGAGGGCTTGTACGCCTTTGAGGGGGGTGGCTGGAGTTGAGCTTTTGGTGATTTCGCCCGAGGGTGAGCCTTTGTAGACAGTGAAGGAGGACATGGTCGGTGAGGAGATTGAGAGGTGGATTGTAGATTGGCTATATTATCATAGGTGGAAAGGATGCGGTCACTGTGGAGAAGATTTCCAATGCACGACGAAGGTATTTATATCCGCGGACCCAGCGGCCTACGAAGAGGTTCCGTACGCAGTCATGTCGTCTGGCACTATTTATGTAATCAACGCTAGAAAAGTACAGAGATTCGTCTCGTACATCTAAAGCCTCATTCGTACCTTATTTGGGTGGGTTTTGTTCCTTCGGTGCCTTGGTGAGTAATCACATTAATGAATGATCTTGGCATATCAGAGTTAGCAAGCGGAGGACGATTTTAGCCACCCCATTTTACCTCATCTGGAAAGTGCACTTTAACGGGACTTAATCACTTGAATTTGTCAGAGTGGAGCACCGATTAGATATTAGGTATCCAGTACATCATTTGAAATTGCTAGGATGGATATCTGGTAACCTAAATCTTGGTATAAGGTTGAGCCGACTGATCGTTAAGGGGCCGATTGCGTGAGCAAGGTGAGACAAAGCATGAAGGCTAAATATATGCCTTCCCTACTCCAATCCTTTCCACGCTATCAGGGAATCCACAGCCCACATGTCTCAACCCATTCCCCTCCGCTCCGCTCCCAGAACCAACCAACTCTACAAACCTCAGCTTCGCACTTAGGACATCTTTACGAATCAACCAAGCACCCAAAGAAGACCCTTGACTCAAACTTACCAACTCAGCATTCCCAGTCGTAGTCAAGAAAGTGCTGAAATTGGATTCCATGGCTACGCCGTTGCTCCAGAAGGCATGGACGCCTACGCCTACAGTGACAAGCGTTGCGATAATTGCGAGATATTAGGATAATGAAAACCGGAAAACGCGACGAGAACGAAGGTCGTTGTATATGCAGGGTACGGTTGTGTTGATGAGGGAGTGCTGCAGGATGTCGGACAGCAAGGAGAGAAGTAGCCGATGAAACAGTGACTCGACTGCCGTATTAAAGTTGTCAGAAATTGGGAATTGGTTTCGGGATTCAAGAGGGTGGTTTGAGTAACGTCGGAGTGTGAGATTGCCCACCACACTGAATCGCCTTCTGTAGTGATGTTTCCAAACATCAGCTTGCGATATAGAAAGCCTGCTGCACGATAGCCTGAGAACTGCTGGTAGTTGTATTGCCAGGGAGCCATGCTCATGCCAGCGGGCAAAAGCGGGTTTATAAACTTTACGTCTGAAGAGTTGACGTACATCTGACCTTTAGGGTACATTCCATGATATGCGGGAAATTCATTGTTATCGACGCTAATCTACGCTTGTTCCCTCTCCATTCATATATCATGAATCACCACTTGGCCTCACTGCCAGGCCCTCCTCACATGTCGTTCTCGAACCCGCGAGCACCAAGCTCTCGAAGTCGAAACCCTTAATTGGGATAGGGGTTGCTAATGCGCTGCCACACGTTAGCTATTGTAACAATATTGTAGATGAAATACATACGATTCCCTTCCTCGGGCTTCGGCTCGGGTTCAATGACCTTCACGGCTGTGTGCCTCTCTTCAAGCACATCTTTGGGACCAAATTAGCGGTGCTCGTATTCCATGATCTTGAAGGTGTGTCTCTTACCTTTCATGAACGGGAAGGTGAGCACTTCTTTAATTGAGTAGTGATCTGTGAGGAACATGACGAGTCGGTCAATGCCCATTCTGCTCGTGAATTAGCTCCTGCTTTGCAACTAGTATGGTATTAGAGCGTACCCCCAGCCTCCAGTAGGTGGCAAGCCGTACTCGAGGGCCTGGCAGAATGTCTCATCAATCAGTTGAGCTTCGTCATCGCCTTGAGCTTTCTGGCTGGCTTGCTCCTCAAATCTCTTGCGCTGATCGAAGGGGTCGTTCAGTTCGGTGTAGGCGTTGCAAATCTCCTTCTTGCACACAAAAGCTTCGAACCTCTAGTCGATGAATCAGTATAAGTTTTTTAAGTGGAGGAGCTACAATACCTCGCAGAGGCCAGCGACTGACCGATGGACCTTAGCCAAGGGGGACATGATTTCGGGATGCCCCATGATGAACGTGGGATTGATAGCGGTTTCTTCAATGAATTCACCGACCAACTTGTCGATCATGCGACTGGTCGTTAAAGGTGGCGGGCACTCAACGTTGACTTTCTCCAATACCGTCCGCAAGAACTGGTTTGCCTCTCCAGTGTCTGTCTTTGGTAAGCTAGTGTCCTCGCTTGATTCGATTCGGTCGGAACCACTTACGGAGTGAGTCCGCAGGAGGAAACTTCTCTCCCGTCGCTTTCTCCAACTCAGGTATCATCTCAACACGGCGCCAAGGCCTCTCCCAGTTGACGTCGTATACCTCACCGGTTTGGGTATGGTACTGCGTCTTGTACGATCCCTTGATTGAGAACACTAGCTCGCTAACCAGCTCTTCAGTCATGTTCATCATATCATGCATATCCGCAAATGCCTCGTAGGTTTCGCAGGTAGTGAACTCGGGATTGTGGGTCAAGTCGATGCCTTCGTTTCTAAACTGACGTCCGATCTCGTAGACCCTCTCCAAGCCTGTAAGGATGTGGTAAGCAAGCTGTCTCACATCGGTCATCAGTAATCTCACCTCCTACTACGAGTTCTTTCAGGTACAACTCGGGCGCAATTCTCATGTATAGTTCCATCCCTAGATCGTTGTGGAAGGTCTTAAAGGGTCTAGCAGTCGCACCACCAGCTACCTTGTTCATCATTGGAGTTTGGACCTCTAGGAAGTCTCTAGAATCGAAATAATGCCTAATGTATTTGACGATCTGCGTTCTCGTAACCAACGTGTTTCGAACGTTGTCATTCATGACGAGGTCAAGGAATCGTTGTCGATATCGCTGCTCCTGGTCCTTAAATCCGTAGTACTCGGTTGGCAGCTGGCGCAAGCAGGGCGACAGAAGAACGATTTCTCGCGCGAAGACGCTGAGCTCTCCATCGCCTCCTTTCTTGGGTGAGGTTCGCCCTGGGAAGCCTACCACGCCGACCCAGTCGCCGCGGCGCAACAGTTCGTGGGGTTGCTCGTCCCATGGTACACTGGCATTCTCCTTTTGGCACACGATCTGAAGCGTAATGCCCTCAGCTTTACAAACGTAAAACCGCAAATAATTCGAAGACACCCTCATCGACATGATCCGGACACCCACGCGGATCTCCTTGTCCTCTTGAACTTGTCCTCTTGTCAAATGTTTGAAGTCGTCCACGTAGTTCCCGAGCTTGTAATTGACATGGAATTTGTGGGGATAGGGTATTGGCTGCTTTGTTTGGCGCAACTGGTTTACCGCTCGGCTACGGATTTCTAGATATTGGTTGGGATTCAAGGCATCCTCCTCTGCAGCAGCAGCAGCAGGATTCTCTTTCTTTGGTCGAGTGGGTAGCGCAGTAGCTTTCGCGGCCTTTGCCTTCTTCTTCTCCTCTGCGTCGCGCTGTTGAATTGCTTTAGTAATCGTATCGGGGGAGAAATTTGCAGCAACAGACCTGCTTCTGGCGGCGCTTGACTGGGACGGATTAGCGAGAGCTAGAGATGGTTGAAATCGTCTTCTTACGCTCAGACTTGGAGACCCTGTCGCCGGTGACGGGGTCCTCGTGTAAGTTCTCTGGTGTTTGCGCCGAGGGCACAGCGGCAGCGGGAACAGCAGCGGGCTGTTGATCAGCCATGGTTACTGCAGCTGGTGTTCGTGTTGCGGTCGTCTGTCTACCATTCAAGAAAATGTTTGGTGGGCAATGAGTCAATATGCCAAGCATGCTGGAAAAAATAATGTTCCGAGTCGGGCTGCTTATTCAGCCGTGAACCGCTTTCATCTCCGCACCCAGCACCCAGCACCCATCACCAGAACACCACCGAGTGCCATCAATACTGCTCCTCAGACAAGTGCACGCCTAAGGTATTACCTCATTGCTCTCTGCCTGAGTTGCAATGAAACTGTCACACCTCCCCGTTGGTTCGGCCTCCGCAAGCAGTGGAAGATCCATCTTCAACATTGTCCGGTGAATCACAAGAAGACCAGAGAAGCAGCCATCTGTCAAAGCTGTAACAGATATTGGGGTGTGCTTTTGTACAGGGCTCATCGGCGTTCTTGCAAGATGCCGAATGGCCGTATTATCAAGACTTGGGAACGTGTTGATCCTCCGCCACAATGGCTGTCAGCCGGATATGACAGCAGTCCCGGCGCTGACCTGTATCATGGATTACTTGGATCAGAGTACAACGTCTGAAAATGCAACAAAATTCGCAAAGACGAATCAGAATGCGCCGCTGCGTTTTCACCATGGCCCAGTCACTGACGTCCCTACTAGCGTCGGTCGAGCCTGGCTCTGATGTGTCCGGACTCTGGTCGATATCGGCGTGCTCCTGAATTAGTGTAGGTTCGGTGGTAATTGTAAAGGAATGCTCCTGGCTGGGGCCAAGGTGCTCGTTAGGTCCCGGAGTAGGCTGTTCGATATGAAGGCAGATAGCATCTTCGTCAATTAGCATTTGCTGGACTGTATGACCCCTCATGCCGCGGCTTTTGACATGCTGAAACCACTTGCTCCACAGGAGTTAGAAAGAGTTGACAAGGGATGGGACCAGTAAATTGATGAAAATCGGGGCCAAATGTTTGCGACAAGCAACAAGATTTCCTGCTTGATCCGAGCTCGCTGTTTAATGTTAGCTGCGGAGTCCAAGGGGCTGAGAATCATCTTGACCACAATCTCTAGCAAAGCCTGGCGAAGTCCGAAAGTTGTGCGTCTGCAGCTCGATATGTATGAGCCACGCAGTCGAACACTATCGAAGTGCCAGGGAGAAGGGGTGCAAGTGCGTGGGATATGGGTACGCCCGACAAGGCAGATTGCGGGAGAAATAGCTCAGAAACATTTCGATAGCCGATAAGACCCTTATGAACCGTTGTGTCATTTTGGAGAGAAAACTTCCACACATATGCAATCTTGCTGTGCCAAGTGTACACCGCCACTCTCCGTCAGGAGGATTGCAGGCAGCGTTGGGGCCATGCCATCAAAGTTCCCCCGAGACCATGAAGAATTTTGTGCCCTTCTGGTATCCCGAAGTCAGTGTCGATCAGGACAAGACCAATGCCATGGGAGCTAATCAAGGGGTAGAAATGCTAGAGTCCTGCTTCAGCCTCCCCATGATTGGATAGCGACTGGCATTCTCATTTGCAGCAACAGGTCCAAATAAAGTGTCAAATACAGGTCGGAAAGTCCTAACGCCGTGTAGGCCTGGTACCCTATGAAGTTGAAGAATCTCGCGTTTGATATCGAAGCTTGCCTGAAAAACGATGCTAGCATCAGTCCTGCACACTAGACCCTGACGTTCTCAGCCTATATTTGGAGGTCATTTTGACTTAAAATTGGGATATCATTGTACGGTACCATCGCCCCTACATACACCTATACGCCCTTGCTCGCTAATATGCCATGGACTTATTCCACCCACACCCGGACACTTGCGCTGCCCCCAGATGTGTGACCCGCCGATGTATGGAAGCTTTCCCATGCCTGCACATGCATGCCTAGTGTCGATCCCACAGCACCGACCGCCTCACGCAATCCCATCTCCCTCATTGAAGCAATCCTCAAACTTCTTACTATGTTTATTCTCCGCATGCGTAGAAAGCATCTTTCGGTTCGTGGTGCTCTGGAAGGATTGGAAGCAGGTCTTGCATTTTATGGTGAGGGCTGCAGCGTTCTATTTCGCATGATGGTCAGTAAAAATTCTTGATTTGAATGGAGTAGATGGACCGCTGGGTTGGGAGAATGAGGATGAGGAGAGAGGGGGGATATTCCATACCGATTTCAGTTGCGATTTTGCCTCACCCTTTCCACCTTTTCCATCCTTGCGCTCACGCTTTTGCTGTGCCCTATATACGATCCTGGTCAGCTTTCTTCGTCTTATCGCTTGCTTCCTTTCCTAACAAGATCAGAGTAGGTACATACTTTGCACCGTTACCCATTTTGACTTTGCCGGTACAACTGCTAGTCGCGTGTTCACCGTGTTCGAGGTTTAAGTTCGAGAACCGGTGTTTGTGTTGAGTTGTTGGAGAGAAGAAAGTGGTTGGTGTGGGTTCTGTCGGCGGTGAGGGGCAGAAAGAAAAACCACCACCACCGAGATGAAAACCGCACGGCGGAAATGTGGCTAAAAATCGGCGCTACTCGGCCACACTTGCCTCTTTTGGGAACGGGATGGTCTGCTGGTTTGGGTAGGGCTGAGATGCCTATGTGAATGTCCCTGCGCCTGTAGGCAAGCCTACCAATTAAGGGAGATAATTTTTGTTAGGCCGATCTATGATAAAGTATCCCTTAGCAACGCCGCGGGTGATGTGGTGGAGAATAACCAAGATCCCCAGGCCGGTGAAGGTACCGCGGCAGGGGTTTGCGGGATTTTGGAACGGTCGAAGGTGGTCGACTAAGGGAAAGTGATTCGTTCTCAGGATTAAGTTATTTGGCAAGTCACGTGGGAATCTGGTTAGCCACGTGAAAGGCATGTGCTCATTTAATCTTAAATGGAAGCTGATGATTTTCATTTAGGGCATTTCATATTTACAAAAGCATCTCAACATCGTTCAATGCAAGATGTGGCAAAGAAAAGGACCACCTCCCCGCCATCTCAACCCAACAAGCTTGAAGGTATCCATGCTAGTGGTTGATGATCTCGGTGCTTGGCTTTCCGAGACCAATTGAGTTTGAATTGTCACCGTTTGAACTACTGCTACAATAGTGCGTTAGACTCAACCCACGACTCAGTCCTTTATTAAAGATAGTAGAACTTACCCAGGAGTGCAAGCGCGCCATGAGACGTGCAGTTGCTGGGTGAAAGCCACCGTAGCATCATCATTGGAGAGTTCACCGGCGGCAGAGGAGTTGCTGGAAGTAAGAGCGATGCGGTTATTGATGTTAAGAAGGCCGGTGGTGCCGCATGGAGACCAGATGGTGGAGGTTGTCTCGACGGTGTCATGCTTGGTGTAGATTTGACCAGCCGCTAGAGAGCCGCCGCCTGCCACAGTTGTCTTGGTCGTTGACTAGAAAGTATTAGTAAAAAGTACCAGCCAAGGCCACAAGGGGATAGTCCTACGGTTTTGCTAGCATCTTGCGAGAAGAAGTAGGTGGAGTAAAAGTTTCCAGTCACTCCGCTATCAAGACGCGCATAGCCATGGTAAGTGGCATCAACAACGGCGTATTGGAAGCCACCGGGATACTTCAAGTTCATGTGAAGCTGGCAGTTCTTAGAGTGGTCGGCAGGGCTGGTGTTGGGACCAATATAGGTCTGGAACGAATCGAAACCGTAGGTGATGACCTTTGTACTCCCGGTCAATGATTCACTTCGTGAGACCCACACGGTATATATGTAAGCAGACTTACGGTTTTGTCAGGGGAGACAATCGTGCTCACTGTGCCTTGAGGACAGCCGTTTCCGGAGTACGTGGAGTCGGAGATGGTGATTTGGGCTGGGTCTGGTGCTGAGCCCTGACGGATAGCCAACGGGCTTGCTGCCGCAAGAATGGGGAGGAAGAAGGCGACGCTGGAATGCATGGTTGCTGAGATGATGATGAAGTAGACACTGCTCTGTGCAAGCTGGACGAAGAGAAGACGGCTGTTGATGTTGATCGAGACTCGAATGCGGTATGATAACCTTTATACTCCAGGATTGAACTCGCTCTTGAAAGCCATTTGTCATTGTTTCCCGGTGATTCCGCTCCTCTGGGTGGTTTGAAGGGACAGCTCTATCGTGAACTCAGAATCCGGCCTGGCCGCTGCTAAAATTAGGGTCATATTTGCTGAAAAGTATATTGCGAGATCCATAGAACATCTTGAATATGCTCGAGAGGTGCCTGGAATGGAGGATCAGGAGGCACGAGAGGCTCGAACGTAAGGCGGGTTCTCCCAGATCCAGGCGCGATCTCGGTGACAGGATGGAGAAGACCTGTAGAGTAAATTTACGAGAGGCTTCATTCGAAATCTTAATTGCTCCCCGCAATTGCGCTGCATCTCATAGGGTTTCGCAGTCGCTAAAAATAAAAGCCAAATAAAATTTACCTTGGCATTTAGGTGACAATACGGGTGGAAATATATTAGATCACATGATTCACCGGAACAAAGCGTTACCAGGCTGCCAACACCGCCTACTGCAACGGGTTCCTGGAATCGTGGTCCTACAGAACGGGGTCTCGACCCACTTTGCGTAATTTATTCTGGCCGCGCCGAAACAATGGTTTATTTGACCACCTTTAGGCATTCGGACGCTGCGCCCCTGGCCATATGGATCTGATGAGGCGGGAACGCTTTTTCCGATGAAACAAAGGGTTGCAGGGCCGAAGTTTGGTCGTGGCATTTTCTTGGAAATAAGGCGAAAGCACATAAAGTAACAACATATCAACTATTGAACGGCTCTGTATAACATCGACATATGAAATTTCATTACCATGGGCCGATTGCCAGCCGTTAGACCTGGATCCCAAATTCCTCTCCAATTTGGGTGATACGAAGCACGATGCTAACGTGCTCCAAATTCAGCGGTTTCTTGTGCTCGCTAGCCAACAATTGAGCGGCTTTGATCACGTTTTTAATCTGCCTTCCATTTATCTTCTTCTGGCCTAGGATTTCCAGATCATCGGTGTCCAACGCGACTGATGAAGGTGGTAGCGACTGGATTAAATTGCGCCAGATTTGCATTCGGGCAGCCCGGTCCAAGTCTGGATACGAGATCTTGAGATGAATTCGAGATTCTAGAGCTTTGTCGAGAACAGCGACACGATTCGTGGTGAGAAAAAGTACTCCACGGTAGTATTCCAGCATGCGCAAGAAAACTTTTACGGAATTTCGTCAGTAGCTGGACAGCGTATTGGAACTTGGAGGAAGATGATGGGGGTCTCACTCGATACAAGTTTGTTTCTTTCGAGTCCATCAAGTGTGCGTTGTTCGAGAAAGACCTCGGTTTCGTCAAGTAGTAGTATAGCATTCCACTTCTGTGTCATTTCCAAAATGTCGCCAAGCGATTGCTCCACGCTCTCGGAATCAACGCCAAGCTGAGCAGCGCTCAAAGAATAGAGTGGCACGCGCATGTGCTCTGCGACTATATTTATAGAAATAATTAGAACAATGACACGATTACCGGGACAAGACAGAATGGAACCGTACCTGATTCTGCGGTCAAAGTCTTGCCGATACCAGGTTCACCAGTTAGAAGCATAACGATTCCTTGGCCTAACAAGTGCGTTAGGTGGCTGCGGTAGCACGGTGCCAAAAAGTAGAGTTCATACCCTTGCCTTCAATAACATCGTCGAACGAGTTCTTATTACAGGCTTGGTTTCTGGCGAACGACAAGATAAGCTCTTTGTATCCAGGTGGGAGGACGAGACTATCAAATGCGCGTTCATCCCAAGCGATTTCTTTGATATCATCGACATTGAATTTAGCTTCATTTCGTCAGCGAACGGCAAAAAAGGCAACTGGAGGGTATCTACCCCATTGTTTCGTTCGTAGAGTATATCCTCTAACGATAGGGCTACAGATTGGATAAAGATCCTCAGAGAGCGCATGCGGGGCTGATTCTACGAGTCAACAAATGTTAACATCCACGTACGGGTATACTTACGGATGACTGAATACGACTCGTCAATTTGAGAAGTATTGCTGGTACCTCGAGGCGGAAACATAACGTTTAGGTTTGGATTGAAGGGCGGCGGAGGTGGAGGTGGAGGTGGAGGTGGCGGCGGCGGCGGTGGACCTTGGAGACCAGATTGGTCGATGTGTCTGTTCTCGACTACAACGGGGAGGCGAGGGGCAAACGAGGTGATCTCAAGAGGTTCGACAGGGTTAGTATCTTCTTCGTTGAACTCGTTGTACGCCTTAGCATCTATGATGATGCGGCTGTCGACCTAATTCGAAGTTAGTGTGTGTAGCCCAATATGTGTTGAGATTTGCACCACTTGTATTTGCATGAAAAGTGAAACAGACCTTTCGCTGGCTGGGGCCGATAGCGCGTTCTCCAAACCAAGTGGCAGCCACCTCGGCCATTCCATTGTAAGCTTTGAAGTGATAGCCTTGCAGAGCTTCAAATTTCCTCCCTCTTACTACTAGCTTAGCCTTGATAGAATCTACATTGGGGTTGAATTGAGCTGGATAAGCTGCCAGATCTGCAATTCGTCTTGTACCTTCAAACCTGTAGATAGAATATCTACGAGACGCGTACCCAAAATTACGCCCGTTCCAGTCGATATACTTGGAGCATAGGTCATAGCTACCGTGTCCGTATTCTGAGCTCTGCAACTTTGCCATCCCATCCTCGCCTCGCAATTTACATATCAGAGTATCTCCAGGCTTGAAAAGAGTCCACAGGTAGTCATATGTGATGACTTCATGTTCGATGAGATCGCGATACGTGTTGACAGTCTCCTCGAGCTCTTTCGAAATGATATTGTAAAGGAGCTGGATGTGTGAGCGTGTAGTTTCGTCCTGTTGGCATTCGGTGGCTTCTTTGAACCGATCCCAGCGGTAGAAGAATGGAGCGAACGGTTTGGTAAAGGTGACCTGCTTGAGGCCGGCTGTGATGCCCTCGTAGCCTTGGAAAACTTCTTTCAATACGGCCTTGAGGAGTGGACTTTGGATGACGATAGAGCTAACTTGCATAGCTTTGCCACCTTTGTGGCTTCTCTTATTTCTCACCAAGAGAGCAAATCGTTGAACAGCTTCGGTCTCCTCCAGATTAGGTTTCACGTCCTCGGGGTAGTCCTCGACCCAATTGACGCAGCATTTACATTTCTCTGGGCCTTCCCAAAGATTCTTGGAATCGCACGTCATGCCTACACCAGGGCGTTTCTGCTGGGGTTGATCTTCATTAATGAAGGTACCCCGATTCGAAGGGTCGCTTTTCGTATCAACGCTTGAAGTGATTTGGGCATCTCCAGAAGAGGAAGCATCGTCACCTGAGATGGAACTTGGAAGACTCTTGACGTCGAAATCTGGGCGATTGTCGAGGTCATCCATGATGGAAAATGGCTGGCTTGGGGAAAATGTCAGACAACAGACGTCTTATCAGTTCCCTTTGCTAGGCAGCAGAACAGCTCCTTCGTGCACCGGTGAGTCCCCACTGCAACATGCAGGGGATGATTGGATCGAAAGGCGCAGGAATGCGGCGTGGGAATATGCAGTATGCCCCACCATCAGCTGGAGATGAGCGGGGTGAATGTAGCTCATTTTCTTGGGCATTGTTTTTCGCGGTGCAAGATAAAGCGGGTGTGAAGGGAGGAATCCCGGGCATTGAGTTTTAGTAGGCATCTTCCGGAACAGGATGGTTGATCTGAAAGTGACGATGGAAGAATGTGAATCGTTGGGGGTTGTTCAAGCGCCGGTTCTTCTTCGGGCGCCGATGGCTTCAAGCCTGGAGGTGAAAACCCTCAAATAGCACCCTTCTACCGTGTAATCTCACTACTCCTATCAAATCCTCCCAGGCACTCACCTGCCGATAACCTCTCCTGCCGATAAAAGCTTCGACGTCTTGCAGCCGATCCCAGAGACGAAGCTTTCGTCGCGAACGAAGGAGCCGTTGGCCATGGAAGCTCCAGCTTCAAGTCACGACCTAATCGTAAACCCCTTGTTGCTAACGCTGCTAAGAATCGTTTCCGCACACGATAGACGATCAACCTTCCCAGCGAGTCTCTCACAAGGCTTGTGCCAGGGCATTATTCCTCCCAGATTGCGATCTTCTCCTCGAAGTTTCCGTGTGGTCCCTCTCCGCATATTCTCAATTCAGAGAACAATATTTATGGCTATACCGGAGGCACAATGCAAGAAAAGGCGTAATATCTGGAGTGATGATGGGTCGTGCTGGGATGACGGGCGACACACGGTCGGCCGGTCGAATATATGAAGTTCCATTCTTCTTTTTGGCCCTCGGTCAAGGAACATACGCCCTGACTGCGCCTTTGGAATTCTCCATGAAGGCGTGGTAGTTGCTTTGACAATGTCCTCCAAATGTTCCAGGTGATTGACTCAGCTAAGATACAGTCTATGGTACATACAGTCTCGATTCGAAGGCTTCGCTTTATCATTTCCCTCCTACTGCCGGCTCTCGTTGCATGTCGTTGCGGCCATCTGATCTGGGTGGCTTTTAGGATGAATAGCTTTGACTGCGGTGCATATCTTGCGTTGGGACAGGTCGAGATGATTGGGCGGATGATGAGGTCTGGAGCATTTTGCGCCTTCTTCCCGCCGTCCGTCCCGAGAACCAGGCGTGAGAGCTGCCAAACAATCTGTCGGACTCCCCTCCTCATGCGGGAAGGTATGAAGCCGGCATCGTTTCGCGGGTTGCCGTGGACGGGATGAAGGAATCGTTGCTCTCTCATGATCAATGAAGCCCAAATCGTTGGGAGAGGCTTCTGGGCGTTGAGAGGGCTATGCGCAAGGCCTCTCACGGACAACTGACAGCGCGTGCATCTCTATTTGTATCTATCATCTCTTTGTATTCATCAGTGGTTGGGCAGACATGAGTCGTGTAGCTTCCCCGCACTCGCTCTCCACACCCCACACTTGCACCCTGAAAGCGACACGGCTTGACGGCAAAAGACAGCGTGACGCGTGACGCAGGGAGCGCTGTCGAGGTACCTACCACTGCCCTCTCGTGCCTCTTAATGTACGCTACCTCGCGCACCCTGTGACAGCTCCTCTCGCATCTCCAACAGCCTCGTCGTGTGCTACTCCTTGGTCGCAGGACCGCACAAAGCAGATGCGGGTTCCTGTCTTAGTCTGTCCACCCTCTCCTGCGTCGACGACTCGCCTGCCATCAACATGTGGACCGCAAACTGTCTTGCGGCCTACCGGGCGCCTTTGCTAGGACCGAAGACAAGCTTGCAGCCTCCGAGCTTGAGGCTCTGCGCTTCCACCTTCATCTCTCGTCGCTCGACAACACTTCCTCTTCGAAACGAATATGCGGCGCTGAAGCCACTGCATCCCGCTGCAGGTACCCGGACACTCTCCGGCAGGCATGGCACAAAAAGACCGTCTTACCTGCAGAACCGCGTACCGCAACCTCATGCATCCACTGCCACCGCCGGTGCCCGTTATGCCTCCCTTGCAGCCGATCCCCATTCCGAGGAGGAAATCCCTACCTCGCCGCCCTTTGCCGCCGGTGCTTATTCCACCCTGACGGTCGGTATCCCGAAAGAAAGTTATCCGGGCGAACGTCGTGTCGCCATAACCCCACAAAATGTCCAGTTGCTGCTTAAGAAGGGCTTTTCGCGCATTCTCGTTGAGCGGGGAGCTGGCCTCGAGGCACAGTTCCCCGACGAGGCCTACGAACATGCCGGCGCCAACTGCGTTGATCGCAGGAGCGTCTTCTCCGAGAGTGATATCCTGCTCAAAGTTCGAGCTCCAAGCATAGATGGTCCCGATAGTGAAGTGGACGCACTGCGTGAAGGCGCTACTGTCATCTCATTCTTATACCCCCTGCAAAATAGATCCGTCGTAAATAGACTTGCTTCCCGGAGTGCTACATCGTTTGCGATGGATATGGTCCCTCGCATTTCCCGTGCCCAGGTTTTTGACGCGTTAAGGTATGCCATTGCAACTCTCCGAACCATAACTACCTGGACTACGAATAACCTTCTCCAGTTCCATGGCGAACATTGCTGGGTATAAAGCTGTATTAGAAGCATCAAATCATTTCGGCCGTTTCTTGACCGGCCAGGTAACGGCAGCTGGGTAAGTGAATCTTCGTCTCCGACTTCATATTTTTACGCACCTGCTAACGGCTATATAGAAAGGTAGTCTTTCATTGTCGAGTACTGGATTGACTTGGCTAACAGCTATCTAGATCCCCCCTTGTAAAGTCCTAGTCATTGGTGCAGGTGTTGCAGGATTAAGTGCAATTGCCACAGTGAGTATATAACAAGCTTGTTGTCCATTACATGGATTGACCACTAGATGTAGGCTCGTCGAATGGGAGCTATTGTACGCGGATTTGATACCCGCTCAGCCGCCCGCGAGCAAGTACAGTCCCTTGGCGCAGAGTTTATAGAAGTTGAGTTGGAAGAGGATGGTTCTGGAACAGGTGGTTATGCTAAAGAAATGTCGAAAGAGTTCATTGAAGCAGAAATGAAGCTATTCTATGAACAATGTCGCGAAGTTGACATTGTAATCACTACGGCTCTGATCCCTGGAAGGCAGGCACCGAGGCTCATTACGAGAGCGGTAAGCATGCCATGGACGCGCTCGCGATCATAGACACAATCCTTAACTCGTGCATAGATGCTACGTGCTATGAAGCCTGGATCTGTGGTTGTCGATCTGGCTGCGGAAGCTGGAGGCAATTGCGAAGCTACGGTCCCTGGAAAACTTGTCAAAGATGATGGAGTCACTATCATTGGTTTGTTGATGGTAGCAGGATTTCCACGCTATCTCTTGCTAACCAGGTTCTAGGATACACGGACTTGCCTTCACGACTCCCTACGCAATCCTCCACCCTATACTCGAACAACATCACCAAATTTCTTCTCTCCATGGCCCCGAAGGACAGATACTACGATGTCGATCTGAAGGATGAAGTCGTCCGTGGCTCCATCGTAACGTACAACGGAAAGATACTTCCCCCGGCTCCTCGCCCAGCGCCTCCGCCTCCTTCTCCTGCGAAACAGATATCTGAAACAGATGCTGCGGCGAACATTGTTGCTTTGACCCCCTGGCAGAAACAGTCGCGCCAGGTGGCCGCTGTTACCGCAGGAATGGGGACTGCAGTAGCATTGGGCAAATTGACAGGACCCCTATTCATGAGTAACGCGTTCACTTTTGCTCTTGCTAGTCTGATCGGATATCGCGTCGTGTGGGGGGTTGCTCCGGCCTTACATTCTCCTCTCATGAGCGTCACAAATGCTATCTCAGGTATGGTGGGCATTGGTGGGCTATTCGTCATGGGAGGAGATCTCCTTCCACATACCTTTCCCCAGGCACTTGGCGCCATTTCAGTCCTCCTAGCTTTCGTCAATGTCTCCGGTGGCTTCGTTATTACTAAGCGCATGCTGGATATGTTCAAGCGGCCAACAGATCCCCCTGAATACCCTTGGCTATATGCGGTCCCAGCTCTGGTCTTCGGAGGAGGTTACATAGCCGCTGCAAGCACCGGAATGGCTGGTCTAATTCAAGCAGGATATCTCGTGAGTAGTGTTCTCTGCGTCAGCTCTCTATCTGGTCTTGCATCTCAATTGACAGCCCGTCGCGGAAATCTCCTTGGAATTCTGGGCGTTAGCTCCGGAATCCTTGCTTCCCTCGCCGCAGTTGGTTTCTCCCCAGACGTTCTCATGCAATTTGTTGGCGTCGCTGGTATTGGCAGTCTTTTAGGCCTTCTCATTGGTCGGCGAATCACTCCAACTGGACTTCCACAGACGGTTGCTGCTTTGCATTCAGTAGTGGGTTTGGCGGCAGTTCTCACCAGTATCGGAAGTGTGATGACTCACATTGGAGACATCTCTATGCTCCATATGGTCAGCGCATATCTAGGCGTTCTCATCGGAGGCGTTACTTTCACGGGTTCCATTGTAGCTTTCCTGAAACTCGCCGGCCGTATGTCCTCCAAGCCTCTCACACTACCAGGTCGACATATCATCAACTCTTCACTCCTCGGAGCGAACGTGGCCACGATGGGTGCTTTCCTGACTGCTGCGCCTGGTGCACCCATGATCGGCGCTGCTTGCCTTACGGCAAATGCTGCTCTTAGCTTCGTCAAGGGATATACGACAACCGCTGCAATTGGCGGTGCAGATATGCCCGTCGTCATCACCGTGCTAAACGCTTATTCTGGCTTTGCGCTCGTTGCAGAAGGGTTCATGCTGGATAATCCGCTCTTAACCACAGTAGGAGCTCTCATAGGTGTTAGCGGTTCGATCCTTTCCTACATTATGTGCGTGGCTATGAACCGATCTTTGACGAACGTTTTGTTCGGTGGCATTGCTCCCACTGCGGACAATGCAGTAAAGATCGAGGGCGAAGTAACAAGAACGAACGTGGAGGAGACAGTGGACGCCCTTGCCAATGCAGAGAGTGTCATCATTGTAAGTCTCGAAGCGTTCTTTCATTTTGACACTACCCCATTGCGCATCTTAAGCCTACTGAATCCTTAATACCTGGGCTAGTCATACAGCTCTCAATTTCATGCTCTCATAATTGTCAATTTATGATCACTAACTTTGTCTAGGTCGTGGGCTATGGCATGGCCGTCGCCAAAGCCCAGTATGCCATCAGCGAGATCACCGGAATGCTCCGTTCTAAAGGTGTTAACGTGCGTTTCGCAATACATCCCGTTGCAGGCCGTATGCCAGGCCAATGCAACGTCCTACTCGCCGAAGCCTCTGTACCTTACGATATTGTTCTCGAGATGGACGAGATCAACGACGATTTCTCCGATACAGATGTCACCCTCGTGATTGGCGCAAACGACACCGTCAATCCCATCGCCCTGGAGCCTGGCTCCTCGATCGCTGGCATGCCTGTCTTACATGCTTGGAAGAGTAAACAGGTCATCATCATGAAGCGCGGTATGGCGAGTGGGTATGCGGATGTGCCGAATCCGATGTTCTATATGGATAATACCAAGATGCTTTTTGGAGATGCTAAAGATAGCTGTGACGGTAAGTACTTCCTAAAGTTCAACTAACTTGGGTTGCGATCTCAAGGCTCTTACTAATTGCGTATTCAGCTATCAAACGCACGCTGGAAACCAAGTCTTCCTAGATTACCGACCATGGATTAAGTGGCAGATCGTGAATGAGAACCAAACGAAGTCATGCTTGTGCGGCATGAAGTTGTTCAAGTCTTGCACAAGAGGGCTTGAGATGGTACGCCCCCCTCTCATCAGCGAGATTCACAACCTATGCCGCCCGGCATGGTGGCTTCATTGCTCTACCAACCGTGTGAGGAACTCATACGATTGGATAAACGCTCGATTTTAATGCCATTTAGATCCATGTGCGGGTCTTTTCCATCTGAGATTCATAGCGTGAATGGTATACAATTGTTCGTTAGAAAATGCGAGGCCATCCAAACTCTCAAAGGTCTTGTATATATATCTAGACGTACGTAACATGTGTGTGCTTTATGGTCGCGATAAATCCTGAAATTGATTGGTGCCTTTGCCCCTCCAATTTTCAAATTAAGAAGTCGTGAAATCAAGGCGCAGAATGAACATGGCCTGACGGATTCGAGGACATCTGCAGTGCTTTGAGTCAAAGTATACCGTATTGTTCCAGCCATGAAGTCTTGGGCAGTGGCAGGTTCTCTGGAAGTATTCCATGGACTTTTACCACCAGTATGCTCTGCAATAGATGGCCGATTCTCTAAGAAAGGGTTCTGTTGAGACTTCGCCCAGAAAGATAAATTCACCGGAAAGGCGGTTTAGCGTATCCAACCGTATATGTAAGGCTGAATCCTTAACGAGTTGGCTGTGGGTTGCTTTTTTTTGGTAGCTGTCGTATTGCTCGCTATGGAGCGAGGTTTGTGGAGCCTTTTATAGAGCTGGCTACGTACAGTTGAATACATAGCCTTATCGTTCCCGAGGATGATTTTGCACCTCCCCTTCCACTCCTCGTCGTGCAAGTAATCCCAACCATGAATACCATGCGAGCACATATCCCAGATCTACACCACGATATTCAGATGCAAACAAGAAGTATCAAACTTCCAATCGAGTTCAACAAGGCAAATGCAACCGGATCGAGATTAAGCTTAGAAGAAGTGGACTTTGCTGGGGCGATGAAGGCTTACATCCCTGGCTCCATTGAGGAGAAAATGTTAGTCTGGAAGATAGATTTGCATCTGCTTCCCTGCTTGTGGTTGATGCTGTTCGTCGTTAAACTGAACGCAATAAGCATAGTAAGTTTGGTCGGTATGAGATACTGTTGCGGACAGTAGGCGAGCAAGGATCAAAACTGATGATTTCTACGTTAATAGATAAATGCAATGGTGAAAGGCATGATCAGTGATCTGCGACTTCAGAGGAATGGTGAGTGGCAACAAAGTCCAAAGTAGTGCCCAGCTCACAAGCGCATAGATTATCTACGGGTCGCCTACATTTTCGGCTTCGGTTTCGTACTTTACCTGATCCCATCCAACATGGCGTTAACTCGCTTACGGCCCTCTTTATATCTATCTGGCTCTATGTTGTTGTGGGGAGCGGTGACAGCAATCCAAGCAGCTGCAGGCAGCTGCAGACAGCGCAGGAGGCGCGCAATTCTTGAGTTTTCTGCTCGGATGCCTAGAAGGGCATAGCAGCAGGAGGTGTATACCTACTGAGCTGCTGGTACACGACCAACGAGCTTCGCAAGCGCCTCGCAATCTTCTACCCTGCGATACCCTTTGAAGCTACGTTCGGCGGATTCATTGCAGATGGGCTATCGACATCTATGCATGGGTCGGCATGGGGTTCCGGGATGGAGGTAGATGTTCATCGTGGAGGGTCTTCTGACTATTGCGGTGGCTTTCGTCGCAGGGTTTGTGCTCTTTGATTATCCCACGAAGTCGAGATATCTTTCGCCGGAGCTACGTCAACTTGCGCTTGTCCGAACCACAAAAGCGGCCCTATCAATACCAGTGACGATACGTATCGCATAAGCTCCCCGCAGGCCCTTAGAGCTGCCCTTGCAGACCTACGATATCTATGAATATAGTGGCTTGGTCGTCAGGCCAAATGAGCGAGCGTAGGTGGCACCTCATGGTTCCGCTCCTCCTCGGGTATATTGCAGCCCTAGTCTGCGCCTTTGTCTATCGCCCAATCGTGCGCTATGTTCTCTCATATTTCGTTTTATCTTGTCTGTGGACGGCGATTCCGCTCGTTCAAGCATGGATATGTGCGACTTTCACGGCACCGGAGGAGAAACGGGCGATCGCGCTCGCAATGGCTACTTCGTTGGGCAACATCGCATTTATTTACGGCGTTTCAGTCTGGGATTTCGAAGTAGGGCCCGATTTCACGGTGGGTTACAGGCTTGGGCCAGTTTCTTTGGCGTTGGCGCGACAATAACAGCATTGTTTCCGTGGATTGTGAAGGGAATGAGGACGGAGGGTACGAGGGCGGAGAGGGAGTTTGTTGCGCGGCAAGCTAGAAGAGAAGACCGGTTGAATGGATTGCAGAGAGCTTAAGTAGATGCAGTGATGCTGAATGCGAAGGCGAAAAGACACGTATCGGTTGCCCCGAGGTAGTGAGGTGTGCTTTGCTTTCCCTCAGGAAAAATGAATGGCCGGGTGATGACGCAACTCGTTAGAAACCTTAGGACAATTCCAAAAATCTAGAGCTACTACATCTTCCTCCTTAGACGCATGAATGATGGCTTTCTTCAAACTCCAGACTTCACAGTTCTGAGACACGTTCTGCCATATGGTTTGGTGGTGAAAGTAAGTGCGAAACAGGCCAAGGTTTTCAGCTATGCGTAATCTCTTGGCCCCCGTCACATATTTCCCTCTTTTTTTCTAATTCACTTCGTACTTGAATCCCTCATCTATATCTTGCTTATGTTCTCGAAATAAAGAAACTCTGAAGACCCTGCGACGACAACATGCTGCGGCCGCTGACCAAGAAAGAGCGATTAACTGGCGTGATCGCCATTTCTTTTGTCTTCTTCGTTGCTGAAATATCTAGTTCGTCCATCTCTCCCCATGTATTACTCCACAAACCATAAAAACCGAAGAAACTGACTCCTGGCATATAGCGGGGTTCTACACTCGATCGCTTGCACTTATTGCGGATGCATTCCACTACGTATGATACAAATTCAAGCCCACTAAAGCAATAGGGCTTCCTGCTTACAGATCCTCATATAGCTGAATGATCTCATCGGTTTCATTGTCGCCCTCGTCGCTGTACAGGTAGGTTTCCTTGGTCATCATACCGCGCAAACTTGGACATTGTGTACAAAGTCACTTACCGAGGTCGTAAGGAGTTAACTTTGAGCATCAGGTGACCGAACGGAAAACTTCCCCCCAAGACCTCTCATTCGGGTGGGCTCGAGCACAACTTCTCGGCGCATTCTTCAATGGAGCATTTCTTCTTGCTCTCGGATTGAGCATCTCACTGCAGTCAATCGAGAGATTCATTGCGGTGCAGAGTAAGTTGCCCAGAGTCCGTATTAGCTGGATGAGCGAGACTCACAAAGTTCTTAGGGATTGAGCAGCCAAAAATAGTCCTCATTGTTGGATGCATCGGGCTTGCGCTGAATATTGTTAGTGCGGTGTTCTTGCACGGTAAATGCTTTCCCGTCCGAGTCTTGAGAGCATCTCCTAATCTTTGTTCTTAGAGCATGATCATAGCCATGGCCACAGTGGTCACGATCATCACAGCCATGACAGCCACCACAACCATTCTGATGAGGCTGTTCAGATACCAGCAAATGGTGTGGAAATGCAGGTCCGTATACTCCTTCAACACTAGCTATCTCCTCCATAACACTACGAATACAGGAGTCACACGAACATGCCGAGCATATGCACCTGACTGCGAAAATTAAGCCTCCGGCATATGATCTTGGAATTCTTGGTGTGCTAATACATGTCATGGGTGACGCATTCAATAATGTTGGCGTCATTACAGCCGCCCTCATCATCTGGCTCACCCACTATCCAGCGCGGTTCTATGCTGATCCAGCCGCAAGCATGCTAATTGCGATAATGATTTTGGCTTCTGCAATACCGTTAAGTACGTAACCTTGACGACCAGAGTAGTGGGGTGAGCTCTGATCATGTGACAGCAAAGCGGAGTGGTGCCATCCTCCTCGAAAGCGCTCCACCAGGCGTGCGTCTTGAGGACGTCAAACATGACCTTGAACTGGTAATTCATTATAGTCTTTGCTTGCTAGTACTTTCTAACACATCTACCCACTTACAGATTCCTGGGGTTCGCTCAGTCCATGAACTCCACGTTTGGCGCCTTGATCAACGAAAAGCCGTCGCGACGGCTCATGTTGTTGTTTCCGAGGAGTCACTGGCTACTTTCATGCAGAAAGCTCAAACATTTAGCGAATGTTTGCATGCGTATGGAATTCACTCTGCTACATTGCAACCGGAGTTGGAGCCAACCGAGGGTGGGGTCAGTACGGCATCCAGCATTGGTGAGGGTGGAATAAGGCAGCGCTCTGGGCTTGGAAGAGGGCTGAGTAGGTGTGGATTGACCTGCGGCACATTGTGCGAGCCGTTGATGTGTTGTAACTAAGTGATGCGTTGGCTGCCGCGGTGGGCGACACGGGACTGCTACTGCATATTCAGCATACAAATTGTGATCTAGGTGCAAAGTACGATTTCTCGATGGCCATCCTGTTCGCCGCGTATACGGAATAAACTTTTGCCACGCCCGAGTGGAGGCGGGGGTGAAGTTGTAACGATAACAAGTGACTTGTCCAGATTTATTTGACCCAGGCTTATTTCAACTGCTTCCCCTTACTCTCATGCTCGCCTCCACCATCACCTGTCGACCACCGGCGGGCGAAATATTGAGCAGACAACCATGCCAATGATCCTTCAGCTTCCGGACGAATTACTCTTGAAGATCGCATTGTGCCTCCATCTGAATGGATACAGGAAGCATGGTAGCATCAACTCGAGGAGCGCAAAGAATCCGTGCGGTATTCCAATCCAAGCTTGTTAGAATGGTAGTCTACTTGATTGAGAGATTGATTGGGGGCGCTGATTGGTAGGCGTAAGCTGGTCGATGCTTTCTCTTAATGGTCCGAAGGTTATGTCGTAAAGTCAGTATCCCGAATGCAGACAGAAGTCACTTTGAAGATGGTAACCTTGGAAGTATCTAACGGACGTCGTGAGGTTTAGCATTCATCACAGCAGGTAATCTGAACACTCACCGTCACCCTTCGTAGAATGGTATCCTGCCGCACGGAGCCACCGCGGGAATAGCCCATCGTCGCCTTCAAAAGCCTCCTCTTCCTTCTCGCCAATCACGGCCCGCAATTTCGTTGAACGCCCCCAAATCCTAGCTGTGAGAACGCTCGTGCATGTCCGCTATCACTCGGCATAACTCTAAAGAGACGTGACATCCTCACCCAGAGTAGAGATGGCCGGAGAAGCGTAATGAAGTTTTTACTTTTGTACTACCTACTGGATTCAAAATACCATCTCAGACAATCTCGCATCAGCACTTTTCCGAACGCCGAAAGCAGATCAACTCTTCGAAGTATGCGTCGGAGCATTGACGGCGGTGGTGTCGGGGCGATCTATATCCACATCCTCCGCTCTGATGGCCGGAATCCCAAGTCTGACACCCCCAGGCACAGCCGTCGCACTCAATTCCCATGCCTCCAATCGCGCATCTCCTCTCAATTCGCCCCGTTCATTCCTCCTGCCTTCCTCATCAAACGTATCATCCAGCTCAGTCTGTCCATGCTGTTCTTCAAGCTCCGGTTTTTCAAAATCGCCGGAATACAATTCATGTATGGGTGCCTCGGGCAGTTCCTGCGCTTCTTTCTTGGCGTCAAGTTCCCAGGCTAACCCTGACCCTTCTACTTCTTCGGGTTGCTTCATGTCTCCTGGTGCTTCGAGCTTCTCGCCTTCTGTGGTTGCTTCGAAGCGGGGTGAGGGTGGTGGTTTCTTGGCAGCTTGTTGTTTCCGACGGCGGAGGTAGAACAGTACACCGAGAATAATGGCGACGGCGGCTATGGTGCCAACCACAGCTCCAGCTATCACTCCCGGCTTGTGCTGTGTTCCACTAGAAGATGGTCCTCTCGATGCGCTTGTAGGCGTCGGCGTAGCGGTGACTCTCGTAGCACTCATGACGGCCGCAAGTTTTGTATTGTTCCACCCTCCCACTGGTGCCTTCACGGTAGCTGCGCCTATCGGTGTACCCCCGATTGTTTTGACAATAGCCTGAGTGACGTTATAGGCTGGCATGTCAACAGTAAAGATACTGTTTATCCATAGGTTGGCGGAAAGGTCATAGAGAGCCACACCTCGCGTTTCCCAGTCGCAATGATCGAGGGTTTTGTTCAAGTTGCCGCCAAGAGTCAGTAATTGCCTCTTCCCTGCGCCAACGATGTGGCATGTGTGACCCCAGCGAGGGCTGGCTGAGGGGCCGTAGAGTAAGGTCCATGTGAATGAGGGAAGGGAGAGAGCGTATATGTCATCGTATAGAGTAATGTTTGATACTGTGGGATTACGACCTCCGTAAAGGTAACTAAAGGTAGTGTTAGATTTGAGGAATAAACGCATGGGTTAGAATCTGGAAATATACATATTGTGAGATGAATTATCTGGTGCGGATGCAACAACGACGCATGAATCAATGCGGGCAGGGGGTATGTCGCCAGAAGTTGATTGCGCATACCAAATACCGTCGCTATTGGGGTCGTCAACGTATGCGCCGATATCGAAAATGTCAACTTGGTCGAACGTAGCCTGCGTACGTCAGCATAAGGAGAGAGGAGAGCTTGAATGCACATAACACACCAGAGTTTGGTTAGAGAAGTTTCCTGCTATATTCGGGCTGCGATACGCACCGCCCAAAGATACCAGCAATCCGTAGCTACCTATGTATGGTACATATTGCATGCTTCCGCCAACTCGAGGGTAGGTGTCATTTGGAAGACCAGGCGTAGTGATGTTGGTCAAGGTTTTATTGTTCAAATCGATAACTATCATTCCAGGTAGGTTTTGCGTGTAGTTTGCAGGAAGATCTATGATGTAGCTCGTTCCGTTGTCTATCTGCCCATTCAGATAAAATGCAAGACCCTGATCGTATGCCTCGGCGGATAGCCCATAATTGGGCGTGTTCGTAAGAGTGCCACCGGAGAAAGCGGACCACAATTGAGTAGTAGGGTCATAAGACCACAGAGGAGTTGCAGAACTTTGGATCTGAGCGAAACCTGGAAATGACTGGTTGCCCTGATACGATGTCCCTCCAAACTGATAGACACGAGAATCGGAAGTAGGGCCTTGAAAGAATGCTCCGCGTACAAGACCTGTCGGCGGCGTATCTCCGGTAACATTGTTGACCGTCTTTGGAGTTCCAATCTCGGATATGTTCGTCCAAAAATTCCAGGTATAATTCATCTGTATGGTAATGGTGTCCAGGTCTATTGCAAATTAGCCACGGTGAGATGGCCAGAGAACAGATACTCACTTATGCCGAGAGAGTTATTGACAACAGGACCATTAGTGTAATTCTCGCCATTGAGACGAAAAGTTTCGATGCCGCCGTCGATGTAGAGCATGTTGTTCTTGTACGCGGCTAACCCTAGCGTGAGAAGGGAACATGGCACGGAAACTAGGGTGTGGGGCGACTCACATGAGTGCTGCCATCTCGAGCAGAAGTTCAGAATGGGATCAAGTTGAGCATTGGAGGAACTGTGAAACGAATGCAAGACAAGCAGAAAGTATTTCAATCGCATCTTTTCATTGATTATCTCGAGCACCTATGATGAGCACTATCCGTTGTGTCGCAACGGCGTCAATTCTTTAATCGTCTCCACGAGAGCTTCTCCTAGATAACCACAGTGGACCGAATGAGGGGGAGCTGGAGGGTAAAAGCGAGGAAGACTGACGGTGGGTATCCGATGCAAAGGAAAAGCAAGAGTTTAGTAATGGAGTAGTCATGCTACTAAGTGTATTTGAGCATTGATGCAGGAGAGGCGAGAAGGTTTGAACAAGCAAAGAGTCGCTCGCAGAGCTGGGCAAACGCCGTAGACTAGCGTGAGATGTGAAGGTAGTGGGGTGGTTAGAGATACCTCTTGAAGAAAGTTGCCGGAAGCAGGAAGAAGTGCTTGCATTAGCTCTGAGAGACTGGGTGCCTGCAAAGCGGACATACATGACGCCCTGTGATTGGCCATGATAAGACGAAGTCATCAACAAGTCAGCTTACTCATAGCTACGTCGCATTTGGCGGCGTAGTGTCCGTTCTGGCTGGCTGAGCTAACTAGATGGATGCTGGAATCTGTCAATCAATGCATAGAGTTGCTTAGAGAGGCATATGAACCACGTAGGCGTGGGAGGGTTGGGGCGACATGGAGACCCCATTGTTAGCTCAACACGAGCGATGGTAGTTGTAAAGCCATGCCCAAGTGACGGATATGAATGTAGAGATGGAGACGGAATACTGGATGGTGGTGGGGAAGGCGATGGTGTTGCAAAGCGGCGGGTGCACGTGCTCCCGAAATACCGAGAGCTTGGGCCTGGGAGGGCACCGCTATTCCACCAACCTCCTCTACCCTTCGGGCAGCCTCCGATTCCTGGGCGTATACACGCTTCATTGATCTTAATATATCTTCTCGATCCAGAGTATATTTAGATGCGGATGGGTTAAGTATCAACCTCACGCTAACAGACTCCCTATCAGAATTGCACAACCTGTGAACTTCCATCCGACGAGGGATCTGCGAGCAATCGCCAACTGTATTGCTTCGGAAACTCATCGTAGGTTCATATACATTATAGCTGACTCTTCTTCGCCCTTCCGGCCGGAATGTCCCTCTGATGCCGAATCGGAAGACGGCCATGCATCGTCACATGCCCTGCAACACCGTAGCGTGGGCCGACACTGGTCCCGCTAACCACACCGACTTAGTGCATCTACCACAACTATTGACAATCCATCGACCAGGGTGAGATGCATCGTGCCCATCGATTAGAACCTATGCAGCAGCCACAAGTCTGGAATCAGGTGAGGGAACCGAGCAACCGTCCAAGCCTGGGAGTGTTACCGCACTCTAAGACGCCAGGTAAGGCCCCCTGTAACCTTCTCCGTTCGCGGGGTTGAGCTCATGTTCATAAAGGATAAGGTCTGGCTTAACTCAAATCCGTACTTTACCGGGCTGGAAGACTGCTATATCAGAGGTTGTATCTCAAGTCGCCCACGTCGCACTCGATGGATGCCTCTGCCTGAATAGTGTGCTAAACGAGGACCAACTCGACGATGCACACCATCTGAAAAGCAGTACTCAAAGTCCACCTGTCTCTAGTTGCTCCTTTGCACATCCCATGGTAACCAGAATGGACGTCGTGGGCAAGACCACCTACTACTCTTTTCTAAAGTGCCAAACATTCGGGACCGCGCCCTCCCTATTAATTTTCAATTCTGCTCGAACTGCACCACCACGTAGGTGATAACACTGCGCATCGGCGTTTTTGGCCAACGAATTATCTATATCCACATGCGGGCACTGGAAGTGGCATCTGGAAGTGCGACTAGCTGACTGAGCACTTGTTCGAGCACTGAGAGCCAGGCGTTCAATCGAGAAGCGAGAAACTAATCCCGGTTAATTGGGAAGACGGTACGGCAAGCCGGACTCTTCCATCGCGAAGAGGGTGGGATAATTGTTCAGCCCCGTGGGAACACTGGCTAATATATGCTGCTGGACTGGCCTGAGTGCAGAAAGCACGAGCGAAAGTCTTCGTAATTGTGCAGGAGACGCACCTCGAGCAGCCAATGATAAGGCTATGGCTTAAAGGAAAGAACAAAAGAAAGAATGGCGTCTTCTTCTTGGTCGGCCTGGCGGGGAAGGGCGAAGGTGCCAGCCACAAGATTCGGGACCAACGATATTAGCAACCCGAGTGCGAATATCAAAGCCATGTTAGTCTGGGGTGCATATCTCTATCAGCTTGTACTCTCCCTTGGCTAAACATTCAATCTAGCGTGGGTGGAAGAGAAGTTGCTCGCGTCCACTACGCTTGACCGTCCTTCCAGATCTTTAGCCCTGGGTTCGGCATCATAGAGGTTATATCTGGATTCAAATTCTCTCGTTTGCGACAATTCATTCTCAGCGCCAAGCACCGTTGGCACGCGTACCTCCTCCTGTTGCGATCGTAACTCTGCAAGAGCCTTTGACTGAGAAATGAACCTCATTTTTCATCTCACTCGTCGCCTTCAGGATCACGCAATTACCTCGACTTTTACCCCGTTAAGTTCTGCCTAAGTACTTAGGTAGGTATGGAGTGGCCTGGGGTTTGAAGTATCCTGATGTTGGCCGTTCCGGATTTCGCCTTCACTTGAACCAAGTTTGTAGCCGCGTCATTTTCAACAGTTCTGGCCTCATTTTATTTCTCGTTTACTACCTAAGTATCCTTCCTTGTTGTTTATTAGCATGCTAATCGGTGCTTTTGGTGGACCCTCGGTCAAGAAATCTTGGTTATGGAAATTGACGTCATCCATTATCACTTTGGCACTTCTCACTTTCTGCATCATGATCACTTGCTACGAGGAACATCGCACCGTCGTGATAGAAGCATAATATCTCACCATGAAGAGTTTTATACATAAGCACCTCCACAAATCGGAAGGTGAATCAACGACTCCGTCTGACTCGGACTCCACTACCGCTCCGCCGGCTCCAGCTGCACATCAAGCTGCGACGCAGCAGATCTTAGCCGCTCCTGCAGGAACGCTCAACATTGCTCTACAAAACCAAACATCCTCAAATACTGTCTTTGCTTATATTACCGGGCTAGCTCTCCACAACAACAACGCTCCCGTCTTGCTCCGATCCGACGGAAAGACCTTATACTACCCGACATCACCCTCTAGCCCAGTGTCTCCCTTAGCCGCAGACTGCGCCATACGACTCGGCGCACGTGGATCTACCACTACCGTTCACATTCCCAAGATTGCTGGCGGGAGAATCTGGTTTTCCGTTGATCAGCCGCTGAAATTCTTCGTTAATCCCGGTCCTGCGATTGTCGAGCCTTCCGTGACAAATCCCAGCGACGCGAACATCAACACCCACTGGACTTTCTGCGAGTTCACCTACAATGATGCCCAACTCTTCGCAAATATCTCCTACGTCGACTTCGTCAGCATCCCCATTGCCCTCACCTTAACCAGCACCTCTGGTGGCACCCAACATGTTGCGGGGATGCGACCCGATGGCCTCACAACTGTGAGCAATAACCTCCATGCGCAGGCGGCTGTGGATCATCAACCTTGGGACAAGCTCATATATCAGCATAATGGGCAGACCATTCGAGCGCTCAGTCCTAATAACCTCCTTGTTGAGAATGCGAATGCCTTTCAAAACTACTGGACACCATACGTACAGCAAGTCTGGTCGAAATTCGCCTCTCAGAACTTAAGCATTAACACGCAAGCCTCGTTCGGAAACCTCTCCGGCCGCATCCAAAACAGCGAACTACATCTCGGCTCCGCTGGATCTTTCGCTCAGCCTTCCGCGAGAGACATCTTCACGTGCAGTACAGGTCCTTTCGCCACCGGGTCAAACGCAGAGCGAAACGCGATCATTCCCAGATTGGCAGCCGCGTTTAATAGGAGCACGTTACTGCTGGGGGACAGCTTCCCCAATAGCGTCAGCAAGGATCAATATTATAAAAATGCTATCACGAATCACTATTCCAGGATTGTACATCAAGCGAACTTAGATGGGCGGGGATATGCTTTTCCTTATGACGATGTTACACCAGATGGAGGGCAGGATCAGGCGGGGACGGTCATGGATGGAGCGCCGAAGTTGTTTACTGTTGCTGTGGGCGGTAACGGGGCGCATGCGTAAGGTGGTGGAAATGTCGTATTTCGGGTGGTATTCTTTCGACAAATCTGTATGTATAAATTGGGTTTGTAGAAGTTGGGTTTGTACATTTTGCTGTTAGATAGTCGCGTAGATTTGGGTAAAACTGCTAATAGAGGTACTTTTTTGGTTCCCTATCTTTTGCTCATCCCCCTTTGATCTTCTATCCTCGTACATCCTCATGAATCAAAGTTTTGCTTTTATCATTGCGTCAAGTTTGATTGTTGACGAGGTGAAGGGTAGACGTACTCATGTGAGTAGGCACCACTGTTTGCTGTAGTAACTGTAAACTCACCGATTCACCTACCATTGATTGCTAGTTCTGCCTCGAAATAATTTTCTACTCACTTCTTCGTGGAAATGGTTCACACTTTTCTCCATTCAATTGATGTTCCGAAGCCAGGTCCGTATCCGCGCCATCTCTCGCATACCGAACTTAAACAACATTGCTTCACAATGATGTTCTTCAATATTATTTTCGATTCACTCATGTCATGGGCGCTGTCCGTGCTATCCGTTCACAATGTTCTAGAGATAATGAATATGAATTGCTTCAATATAAAATGGCGCATGCCCCCTCTCCCTCGGCATAGAGTTTGATTCGTTCAATACTAAAGCATCTCGAATATCATCACAGTTTGTAGAAGATGGGCGGTATGGAGACGAAAAGCTTTACCAAAGCAATGCAGGCAATCATCGGCGAACTACCTAGTCCTGGCGATCCAATTACTACACGAGTCGAAAAGATCTTGCGCTCCGGTACTGTCGTCCCCTTGAAAGACAGCACTAACCATGCGCTGCATCGGATTTTCGGCTCCGAGTACCTAGATATACCGCGCCTACGGCAATCCGAAGGGTGGAAAGAACAGATAACGCTCGAAGGTATGCGTGATATCCTCATAGCTGATAGCTTCCCTAGTCAGGACCACGCCACTGACCCACCCTACTTCTTTCCGTCTTCCGGGTCAAAAGGGGAAGATAGGTTGCGAGCTGCCAATCTTCTAGTCAGCATATGCGAGCCATTCAAACGAGGCACAGGTTCTGTTCTAAACTTACCTTCTCCCACGTTGGAGAAGCTGTGCTGCGTGCCTCAGGAGATCGAGAAGCGGTCCAAAGACCACTTACGGATGACTGAAATAGAAGTCAACGTAAGTCCACGCGGTGGCCTTGTTGACCTCCATCACGACGAGGCTGTTGTGCTCTCTGATCTGTTCAGCGGGCGCAAGGTCTGGTTTCTGTACCCACCCACAGCGACAAACCTTGACGTACTCAAAAAAGCTTACTATCAAACAGCCGAGACCGGTATAACTCCTGAGCGTATTCTCGAGAATTACCATCTACTCGAAGGTGGGGTGACATTCGTACAACCTGCCGGTAGCACGGTCTGGATTCCTCCGTTCTGCGTGCACGCCGTCTTTACCACTCAGACGTGCGTTCTTCCCGGATTTGAAGTCAGTCTTGCAAGTAAATTTTCCCAGCGCCTGAGTAACTTGCCCTTATTAATGGCTTGGTATTCAACAATGGGAACTAGTCAGAAACATGAAAAGGTCGCCTACGCAAAGCAGCTCAAAGAGGACATGGCGCGCATACTAAATGGAGAATTTGATAATCTCAAGCTCTTGAAGTGGCCTGTTGAGCATGATGGCCCAATCCGACGGACGATTGAGGCATGGGAGAATTCCAAAGATGACTGGCAGGTCCTTGTAAAGGGCAATAGTAGTATGATTACTGAGACAAAAACGATGTGGAGGAGATTCCTGGGTCGTGCTTATGATAATCATTGCCTGATTTGCGGGTTCGAGGTAAATTCGAGTGGCGGGAAGACTACACACAGCCGACGCTTTGACGAACATTTCGACCTCCAGCACTGGGGCATATCTTCCCGCAAGCGCAAACGAGATAAGAATTAGAAGGTTCCGTGCAATACCCTGAGAAGGTAAGTAGTAGCAAGAATTAGTATTAGACTTTGGCATGGCTTGCCGGTATTCGTTTTGAGGTTCAGATACGGCATGGCGTTCGCTTTCCTCGCTGCTCTCTCTAGGCATGTCCCCGCTGATCAATCATGTTAAGATTAGTTTTCCCATGAACGTGATATGACGGGCGTGATATTGGTATGCTCTAAACACCCAACAATCAAGTCAGATATCACATATTTCGATGAAGAAATTTGGGCAACGGAGGAAGTGAAATACGCTAGATGAGTAGTGGACGACTCGAAGCTACTACTGCTTGAGCGTTCTCATCACCATGTCCAAAACACTACCATCTTGGAGAATCTTCAAGTGATTCAGCCCTTTTGTGGTTTCGAAAAGCAGTTCGCATGTCTCAGGAAAAGTGTCTGCTAGCCGTTTTGTGTCCTCTATCGGCGCAATTCTATCCTTCTCGTCGTTGATCAATAAAATCTTCATTCCAGATAACCTCCCACCATGCCCGAACTTCAAGACGTCCCTTGGAGAAGGCGAGAAATCTTCATCCATGCCAGGAATTAAACAATCTGGCAACCCATGCGATTTACAAAACAACTCCATTACAGTGACCGGTTGCATGGGCGGGTTGATCGCAACGAGCTTCAGGCGATGAAATTGGCTTGGCGTCTCAGCTAGAGCGATGATAGCAGCAGAGGCTCCGACCGAATGCGCTACAATGGATTCTAGGGATGATTACGCGGGTCTGAGATAATTGCTTGGGTCGTTCGTATGAATGTTCCGAAGCTGGCAGTCGAACCAGAGGATGATCCATGAGCGGCATGATCAAAAGCCACGATTCGAAAGGACGTCTCTGCCAAAATCTTCGAAATAAGAGTGGTGAATGCCGCTGCTGAAAAGCCGAATCCATGACTGAGTAGAACGCTCGGGGCTTTCGAGCCCGAAGTCGTGCCAGCAGGTTCCCAAGTGTACACGGTAATAGTTTCACCATCCACTTCGAGTGTTGAGCGGGTAGCAGCACTCAGGGCTTGGCTGGCTTGGCTGGCTTGGGAGTTTGCTCGATGCCTTGGGGGACTTAAGAAGAGGGAAAGCGCAAGGCGTGCCGCTTCATCAATACGATTCCGCTCGAGTTGACTTCGGATCGCAGTTGCTTGATCTTCTGGTGACTTTTGGTTCTCAACCAGAGGAGACTGAGATTGCAGGTGTTCCCGGACCTGGTCCAGCCTAGACTTCATATCGGAGCATTTGAGGTGGTTGCGCCGCACTCCAGATTTAGTTGGAGGTGTAAATGCAGGCCTGGCTTTCCCCGCCTTTCACGTGTTCTTGCCTGCAGGCCACCGGAGATCGCATGCATTTCACTTAGAAGGCAGACAGACCGCTTTTCTCTCCAACTGGTGCCCTAGATGTCCTCGATGACCGTCCAATACGGAAACTGTCCGTCGTCAGAAAAGTAAGTTCTCTCTATAGCTTAGTAGTCGTAATAAACCGTTCAACTTATGAGTAGGAGGTACGTGATCGCGTGTTATCTTACACGATGTCCCAGTGCCTAGGTACACCTATCTTGGTCTCGGGAGACCAGTATACATTCAGAAGGTAGCTACATGGTTATAAAATAGCCTGTTTGCGAAGATACGAAGAAGACCAACCACAAACCCTGCATCATTATTTTAATATCGGCAAAGAACCTCTCATCTTCAGATCGTAATAGTTAACCCGGGCAAATCTCTATCAGCCGTCTATCTCGTCAAGGCATCCAATGAGCAAAGTTCATTGTATAATGAGTGTTTGTTTGCTCGCAGCATCCTGCTTGTTACAGTGCCTCGCAATTTATTAGATTGCAGCACGCAATGCATCCCGTTGACAATGATATCCAACCACACTTATGTCGAAATGCGCTTCTTTCACCACTCTTACTCTCTGTTTAAGCATGTCAGACTTGTTGGAGAAAACTCCCGAGACGGCGAAAGAGGACTTGGGCTCACCCCCAGAGGGTGAGGTGCCTCCAACCTCCGTTGCAGATGGCGTCATAAATGAAATCGGATACGACCTCACTATCACCGGCGAGGACCTTGCTGCTGCTGAAGAAAATGCCAAAGAGCTCAGTCTGGAAGAAGTTCGCGTTATTTTGAAGCATGTTATTCAGAATCATGAGAACGACCAGAATTTTCCAATCAATGTGCTGGATCAGATGAAGGAATATGTCGTCAACGAGAACATATCCGCGCGCCCGGAGGAGCACCAAAAGCTCATTCATGAGATGAGGCTCGAAGCTGCTTTGATTAGCAATGACAGTCCTTATCCGGAAGTGCGTGCAGTAAGTTTCTATTCCCTCTCGCAATAACTGACTCATGGCTGACGGACCAACATGTTGCTGATAATACCGACGATATCAGCATGCCTTGCTCCACCATCAGAGCCTGGACCATAGGAATTATTTACGTCGTTCTGGGCGTCTTCATCAATCAGCTATTCTTCATACGCCAGCCGAAGATTACCATAGAGGCGAATGTTGCACAACTTCTAGCCTACCCCCTTGGCAAAACCTGGGAATTATGGATGCCTGATTGGCGCTTCACTCTATTTGGAGTGCAGCATGGTCTCAATCCAGGGAAGTTCAACAAGAAGGAGCACATGCTCATTACCATCATGGCCAATGTCGGATTCACTACGCCGTATACCAACGATATCATCTGGTCCCAGTACCTCCCGCAGTACTTCAACCAGAGTTACGCTGGAAAGTTTGGTTATCAGGTGTTGATGGGATTTGGTACCAACTTTATAGGTTACGGAATAGCGGGACTATGTCGACAATTTCTGGTTTACCCATCCCATTGCGTTTGGCCCGCGTCTCTGGTCACTATTGCATTGAATCAATCATTCCATACCGAGTCCAACCAGCCGGTTTTAGGCCCATTCAACCGTATCTTTACTGCCTCGAAGATGAGATGTTTCATGATCTTCTTTGGGTCTATGTTCGTGTACTTTTGGTTTCCAAACTACATCTTCCAGGCCCTTTCTATCTTCAATTGGATGTGCTGGCTTGCACCAAACAATGTCAACCTAACTACAGTCACTGGGATGAACAACGGCATGGGAATCAGTCCTATGCCAACTTTCGATTGGAACGTTCTACTCTTTGACCAAGGCCACTCTCCGCTGGTCCTGCCATTCTTTTTTTGGTGGAATGCACTCGTGGGTATGTCCATAGCGGGCATGGTCATACTGGGTTTCTGGTACACCAATATTTTCAACACCGCCTATCTACCTATCAACACGCCTCGAGTTTTTGATCATTTTGGCGAGTATTACAACATAAGCAGAGCAATCGATCACCGAGGGATCTTTGACCCGTCCAAGTATGATAAGTATTCTCCCCCGTTTCTCTCGGCAGGTTATTGCTGCGTGTATCTATTCTTCTTCGGGATATACGCCTCAACCATCAGTTATACTTACTTGTACCACCGTCACGAGATCTGGAGGGGTTTGCGAAACCTGTTTCGCCGGCGCAAAGAAAGCATCGTCTACCAGGACGTACATAATCGTCTCATGTCAAGATACCCCGAAGTATCTGAGTGGTGGTACTTGCTGGTGCTTCTTGCATCCATTGGATGCTCAATCGGTGGTATTTCAAGCTGGCCAACATACACCTCACCGGGCGTAGTTTTCTATGGCATCGCACTCTGTCTCCTCTTCGTCGTCCCTGTCGGTCTAATCAACGCCATCTCCGGAATGGAAATTACTCTGAACGTACTTGCAGAGTTTATCGGAGGGTCCTGGGTTGCGGGTAACGCCCTCGAAATGAACTACTTTAAGGCTTTCGGGTACGTAACTTGCGCACATGCTCTTCACTTTACCAGGGATTTGAAGATGGCGCACTACGTCAAGGTTCCTCCGCGCCATACATTCTGGGCACAGGTCGTGGCTACGCTTGTCTCAACTGTGGTTGCCACGGCTATCCTCAATTTCCAGATGAATAAGATCCCGGATGTTTGCACAGCCACCCAAAAGGACCACTACACATGCCCCGACATAAACATCTTCTTCACCGCTGCAGTTCTTTGGGGAACTATTGGACCTAAGAAGGTCTTTGGAAAAGGTGGCCAATATACTTGGCTCTTGATCGGCTTCCCCCTCGGCTTTATCGCTCCAATCATACTGTACTGCTTGAGAAGAGCTTTGCCGAAGCAGAAGTGGCTGCGAAATTTACATCCTGTCATACTCTTTTATGGCGGCCAGTATTATGCACCGGTAAGCCGAGG
The DNA here is from genome assembly GCA_000467715.1 of Hysterium pulicare CBS 123377. Taxonomy (NCBI): domain Eukaryota; kingdom Fungi; phylum Ascomycota; class Dothideomycetes; order Hysteriales; family Hysteriaceae; genus Hysterium; species Hysterium pulicare. The sequence goes on from AJFK01000890.1 coordinate 132,868, forward strand.
TTCCAAATATTCCAATAAAAATGAGGGAACTATGCTTGAACTGACCGTTAAACTCTCGCAGTATAACCTAAGCTACCTGTGGCCCTCAGTCCCAGTCTCCTATCTCTCCCACATCTACTTTAAAAGGCGCTACACTGCTCTCTGGTCGAAGGTTTGTAGCTCTTTCTTAACCACAGAAGTCTTCTCTCACCATAAGTTGAGTGTAATCTAAACATGCATGTTATGCAGTATAATTACGTCATTTCCGCCTCCTTCTCCGCTGGCATTGCCATCGCTGGCATTATCATCTTCTTCGCACTTCAAATGCCCCGCGTCAATCTTAACTGGTGGGGCAATACAGTCTCAAGCCAAGGTTGTGAGGGCACGCCCTGTAGAAGACTTAGCTTGGGGGATGGGAAGTATTTTGGCCCGACAATTGGCCAGTTTCATTGACTAGATACGCGACATAGGAAAAAAGGAGGCCTGCTGCATTGGCGGTGCAAAAATTGACGATGCTATAATCGAATGCCAAGTCCGTTATACGCCTCACATCAGGACGGGATCTTTCAAAGGTATTCCAACGGGATGTCCTATGGGGTCCTATCAGACAAGAAGAAATAACCTCCCAACCCCAATGTACGAACTTGAGGAATCGGACCGTGCCTTCTCAATAAGCCTGATACCTAAATAGCTATTAGCTGGTCTAAGTGTGGGAAAGCACAGCACGATTGGACTTGGACGGGAAATGGCATATCTCTCAACTCTATGGGAAGAAATGCAATCACTAAATCCCATCTCATCCCATCCCGTAGGACGGTATAGGCAACTCAAAGTTTCTGACAAGTCGATTGATAATTAATGGTGGGATGCCTGACGATGGCTAATCTAGGCTTAAGAGGCTAGTTCATTGTATTGCATTAGTGTTTCTATATACTTTTGGTCGGCAGAACCTTGGAGGTGCATTGCTAGGTGCCAACAGCCACCTCCACTTATAGGATAATACAAGCGCAGTAGATCCACCACTTAGGGCTACTTCTAGCCTAGTCTTGTTTTCTTTTATGCATTCTGGAGGGTGATAGTCGGCGTTATGTATACCAAAGCCGGAAACACTGTGGCCGACCACCTGCCTTAGTCTCTCACACTTCACCAACTCAACATGAACTCTATCGTTGATTGGTCGCTATAAGCACGTAGTTGCTCTCATCCCTAGGCAGCTCCGTATAATCGATTTTCGAAGCCAGCTAGTAGTAGCGGGTCCCTTCTGCTATATGTTTCCCCTGGCTTTCATCTCCGGAATAGTGACCACAAGAGGCGTAATGAGCGGGTGACAACGGAGCACGTACTTAGGTATGCAGCCTTGTTTTAGGGCCTGCAGCCAAGTTTTGTTGCCCGTGTGTTCTGGTGGCTGTTGGTTCTTCAGACCGGTGAAGAAAACGCCACCAACCTACGCATGCAGCCGTGTTTTAAGACCCACAGTTAAGGGGCCTGTGACGTTGGCTCTCCAAACCGGTGAAGAAAACCTCCCAAATTTGTGCAGCCTCGGTCACAAATGTAGGTGAAGCGTCTGGTCTCGCACTAAACTGCAGAATTAAATCGCAAAAGACGTCTTCGCTCGACTTTCTAAACCCTTGAGACAGACTCATATAGCACGCACTACGTTTTTGACCCTTTTGAGCCTCGTCTTCTTGCCCTTCTCGACCTCCATCATAGCTACTGCTTTCCCACGACAAAGAAAGTCTCGACTGAATTACTTGTTTGCTAGAACAGAGTTCAGACTCAATGAAAATCCATAGACAGTTTTTTGTGGCGGAAAGTGGGTATGTCGAATGATTTGATGCTTACGCGGGTACCCTGGCATAATTGCCCCCCGAAAGAAAGTGTATTCGAATTCGAATCTTAATCCCAGCCTGCACCGCAAGTTCCGGTCCCTGGACGCTCGGTGTTCGGCTATTACTGGATGGGACATGATCTTTTGGATCTAGGCATTTCATAATTCTCCCTATTTTATTCTAGGAAAATGTCCCTTGGTGGACTCGCACACAAACATTCAGAACTGTTGTATCACATCTTAGTTAGGACAGAAGGGGCCTTCCTGAAAGGGACCCTTTGCCATGGTGGCTTTACCACGTTTATTGGTTAGCAAACCTTCTCTTTCTCGATCCTGTAGGGAAAGAAATAGAATGAAGTAAATGTGAGTACCGCGAAAGCCTTCTCCTGCTAACATGAAAGGCGGCAGTACATCGCTTCACGACCAAGCATGCAGCAAGTGATGTGGCACAACATGAGGGGTTAATATGCGCTTCGCCCGGGCTGGCCTAGCGCGCCTATGGGTGCATCTGTCGCCAGATTCTTGCATGCTGATCTCATTCCCGCATATGTATGATAAGTTTTATAGATAAGTGGTAATTTGGTAGGAGCCTGTGTATTAAGAGGGGATTTACAAGCTGATGAGAACTTCGCTCCATAAGTTGACTGACAGCTGAACTTCTCACAACGTCTCTTCCTTCGGTTAGGGTTGCTCAACCAACTGCAAACCATGTCAAACTTCCCATACATAACTTTAGGAGTTGACGATAGCCAATATCTCCTCGATTGCTCTATCTCAGCTGCCAGCACGTGTCCAATCGATGGCCCTGATCGGTACATGCTTGCCACCGTAGTGCACTGGACCGGGGCAAACTTCAAAGAATCCGACTTACTTGGCCTTATTGAAGAATTTCGCGTGGATGACGTTTGGTCAGAAAGATTCCTGGAATGTGAGTTGTCATTGAGCCTACCTCTTGTCGCCTGTGTATCTAACAGGATATACTTCAAAGTGATTGTTCTCCAGTCATGGCACGCCATTACATTAGCTGAAAATTTAAGATCTACGTGTCAAATTCTTGTCCCACAAAACAACAAGAGACTGATTCCCCAAGGCCCCTACGCCATTGAGACATCCACTGGCCATCTTTACCCCGTCAACAAGCTATATTATGACCAAAATAATGCCTTTGTTCAGGGAGTGGTATCAGCGGGCAAGGCCGGTCATTACAAGTGGTTGAATCCTACGAATGACATACCAGTACCATCTCGCCTTTACTATGGAAAAGTATCCCAAGAAAAACCACTGAACGGGATGCGGTTCGGCGTTAAAGACGCGATAGACGTGGAGGGACTAGAGACTGGTTGTGGCAGTCGGTCGTGGCGTGGATTTTACGGCCCCAGGGAATCAACGGCTCCATTCATCATGCAGCTCCTTTCTGCTGGCGCAGTTCTTGTTGGTAAAATGCGCTTGGTTCATTTCTGCGACGATTTAGATCCGTTAGAGCAGTATGCACTTCACACTAAAAAAAGGTCGAACCCCTCACTAAACCAGTTACAGGGTCGATGAAATAACACCCATTAATCCTCGTGGAGATGGGTTCCAGAAACCCCAAGGTTCCAGCTCGGGATCCGCGTCTGGATGCGCAAGCTACGGCTGGCTAGACTTCACTATTGGGACCGACACGGGGGGTTCAATGAGACATCCGGCAGCGGTGAATGGAGTTCTTAGTATCCGTCCGAGTTTAAACGTGGTGAAGAGTCGCGGGCTCGTGTGTCAAGCTCTGATGGATACTGCTGGTGCATTCGCACGCTCGGCAGTCATTCTGGAAGTTGTATCCAAATGCATGATGGATTCGACATCCTCCTTGCTCCAAAGCACAATACATGTACAGGATGTTCAATTTTCATTAACTTATCTCACTAGTCCGGAGTCTACTAATGATACTGCTGCGCCGATGCTGTTTCCCAGGCTTAGAGGAAGTCTTTCCGCTCACTCACGAGCCGGTGTCTGCTTCCAAGACACTTTGTCGAAACTAGAAAAATATGTTGGATCCTCGGGGCAATGGATATGTCCGCATGATTTGTGGAAACAAAGCCGGCCCGATGGCTTATCGGACGATATAGGTACAGCGACTGAGACCATTTTCCAGCGAATAGTATATCGCGACCTTTTTCGTAACTTCATCCAGCGGTTCGATCAAGACTATAGAGCTTGCAACGAGGGACGTGCTCCCTTTATTGAGGCACCTACCAAAGCGCGTCTGAAGTATGGAGCGACAGTGACCGACGCAGAGTACCAGAGTGCAATGGATGCTATGGGAAAATACGCAGCATGGATCAATAAGGTCCTACTCCCGAGTTCATGGGGTAGTGAAACGAAGAGAAAGGAAGGACTTCTGGAAATACCCCTCGTCTTATATCCTCACAGCTGGGGAATGCTAAAATATCGAGACGAAACAGTGGCACGCAAGGATGAAACTTTATTTTGGTCGGGCTTTCCAGCTGTTTCAATTAGCTCCTATTCAGGGTGCCCTAAAGTTACCGTACCGGTTGGAGAAGTACTGTTCTTCTCAAAGACCACCGAAACAAACAAAAAGTTACTGGTAGCGTTATTAATTATTAGCCCGCGAGGAACTAATTACATTCTTCTCAAACTATTGAGGCTTCTAGAACTCTAAGGTGTCTTCAAACCTATACAATGTAGACGAGAGATTTACTAAAGAAAGATAAGCGTTAGCACGCAACTCTATTATTAAAGTAGATAGAGAAACCTCTAAAATATAAAAAGAAAAGTAATAAAGCTTTATTATAAAATAAATAATAAATATATTTAAAGTTAAAATTTATAATACTTATTAAAACTTTATAAATTTATATTTTAATACTTATAATAAAATTATTAAATTATTAAATTTTTATTTATTTAAAAACTTAATTATTTAATTATTTTTAAAGAGTTAATTATAAAATTAAATATAGTAACTATAATAATTTATTTATTTTCTTATAATATATTATTTAATTAAAAACTTTTAAAAATAACTTAATAAATTATTGCTATAGAAAGTATTAATAGAGTGCTAAAAAAAGTACTTTTTATAGTTTTCTACTATTTAAGCTACCTTTTAAACTACTTTTTTACTAGTTTATTAACTAGGCTATAAAAATACCTTTTAGTATACTTATAGTATTAAAGCTTACACTTTAATATATATAGTAAAGTTATATAAT